>LS048436.1:4209-14251 GCA_900241095.1 Acartia tonsa | reverse complement strand
ACATATAGATATTAATGTATTAATATAGATAACTAGAAGAAAATATACATTATGTGTTTTTATTATGTACGTTTTTTTTTTTTTTTATGTACGTAACGTATTTTTTGTGTACGTTCTGTACGTTTTTTATTTTCAAAATTGACTGGCCAGTCTGGGCATTATTATTGTCCACCAGAGAGAAAGGGGACATTGGGCTGTTCATTACACTTGTCCCCACAGACTATAATACGGTTTTCGTTTGGGGATTTCTATTCAATTTGATTGTTTATTCCATCAAGTTGAGTGTTCAAACTTTTCAACCACTTATTGTAATCTACAGAAACAGTAATTTTGTGCATCATAATTGGGGATTTACATTAATTTATCGGCCATTATCTTATCTCTTTAGATCACTGACCAATTACGGCACTGACAATTTCGTCTGCAGCATTTAAACATATGATATTTTTTTTGCTAAAGTTAATTCCATTTGGTAGGTATGATCTGTGCTTTTTTTGAAGCTTTATTAATGACCAGCGGCGTTTAGGCTCCGTTTTCGAAAGGGCAGAGAGCTAGAAAAATAGCTTAAAGTTAAAATTATCCCATGTCTTAAATCTAATAGTAAAATAGACCAAACTATCCTGGAACCTATGTAGATCTTCTTTAAGAAAAAGAACTGAATCAGTTTAGAAGTTGTTGAAATCTTAAACTCAGACAAAAAAAACTTACTACTTGATAAATATTAATGATATTTATTTCAGATTCTTGTGCCAAACATCAAGTCTTGACTTCTTAATATCACAAAATTTCGACTTCAATAAACTTATTAGAGATGGAATTTCATATCTACGCCGTTCAGAAGTCGGTAAGAATAGATAGATATTGCGGAAAAGACACACAACTGGTGCTTTCCCTCAAAGTCCCCAAAGAGCACTGCCCTTCCCTATTACTTACCCTTGTGGGGCTATCTAGTACCCTATAGATCCCAACCTGACCTAAAATAATAAAACAAACCAACGAAACATTATTTAAAATAGGGAAAACCGCCAAAATTACTAAGGTGTTCAGTTCAACAATATTTTGGTAATTAATACGATTTTAAGTTATTCTATTGTCCAAAAATTACATCTTTTACGTTAAATTGCTTTTAAGTTTGACTTATTTTAGAATCTGACTAACCATCAAAGGCAAAAGATATAATACTACATTGCTGTTAAAACGTTACTTACCTACCTACATATAACTTAAATACGGATAAAATAAAGGAAAACATTCAACATTGAAACAATCATAAAATCAATTTATTATTTTAAGAAAAGCTACGAGAGGTGGCCGTAGAAAGGCAAGAATATCGAAGAAGTTTAAATTCTCAAAATAATACCCCGGAACAAAATATTCGTAAGTTAAATTCATTTAAAGCGTAATATTTAACTTGTATTAATCATTTTATCTGTCAGTAGCGCAGTTACTCTAAATTTAGTGTATGTCTGTACGACCTTAGCTACGATCAGAACTTCGATCAGAAAATAGAACTTAATGTATCAAGCGACATTATCATTTGAAGCTAAACGGACTAAAATTAAATGAACTAGGTATGTAATTGTATACCTAATGTAAATGTTTGACAATTCTCAACAAAATTTATGGGATTGTTCTAAGGTTAGCTTTTATACTACGCCTTTAATGAACAAAATTCTTAATGTAAGAGTAAAGTTTGACCCCGTATGACATTTTTTTTAGCTACCTAGGTTGTAAAATTGTAATATAAATATTTGCATTCTTTTTCATTTTCAGCAATACCTCCGGAACAGGAGGGTTTCATTCAACAAGTTACAGAAAAGCTGGAAGCCTTCATTAAATCTGAAGATCAATCTACTGAAATTGATAGGTAGGTATATTTTAGTTGAAAATAGGCTTTAACATCGTATTATATATGTGTACCACTTTTCGGCACTACCTCTCCGATTTCGGTAATACTTCTATATTTTTAACTTTTGTTACCTACCTTCATAGATAGCTAGATATCTAGACATCCAGGGACTCTGAAACTTTTTTTTTGGCCATCCAGGACCAAAATATTATGAGTATTACTGAAATCGGAGAGGCAGTGCAGAAAAGTGGTACACTTGGCATATGATGCACCTTATGTCCTTTTTGAGTCTCTGTCCAAACCGCGTTACCATCAGATGGTTGACAAGACTCCATTACGACACATGTGTAAACTAAGGCGGATCAATCAATCGTTGATAAAATTCTAGAAAAATAACGTAAATTTGTAGGGTTGGACGTCTGTAACACGCTATGGATAAAAAAACTAACAATTTATAATGAAAGTAAAATTAAATTCTAGTCATGAAAAGTGTCCTACTATAATTATCTAATTATTTTTCAGGTGCAATGCCTTCCAACGAAGACTGGTGTATGAAACTGCTAGACAGAACTTTCCTTCTCTTGGGTGAGTTGAAGTTTACAATCAGATCTACACAAATATTCAACAGATCACTGCTCCATAGAGCCTTAACTCGTGTAATGTCCTTTCCGGAAATACCCTATTAAAAGTAATCTGAAAAGCATTATTTTAGTCAATATTTGAAGTATAGTTTTTATTTCATATCTTTTAGTAGATTCTATGGAGATAGGACTAGGATTATTATAAACAAACATTAGTAAAAACCCTCTCTCTTTAGATCTTATCTCAATATAACCCACTTCCCTTTGGTAACATTTCAAGTTGAATAACGGCTCCTTGGACAATTATTTTTTTTTTCATTTAATAATATGCCCAAATTTCAGATTGTCAGGATTAACACGGCCTGGAGGAGAACGGGTGATATCAGTATCCAAAGACACAGACGCCGCTAAGAAGTTAACCGAACAACAGGTGAGGTTAATGACAGGGGTCTATATTCTGCACAAGATTTTTTTTCCCGGCTGCAAAATTTAGGGGTTAGGACACAATCAAACATAAAGACATAAAAAAAATCTTCAACAGTTATTTCACATATTTGATACACATTTAATTTACTAAATATATGGTGATTGCTGTGCTTTTCATATATTTTCGTGTTGATTTGAATTTTGTTTAAGGATTCATCTGAGTTAGCGGAGGTTGAGGACGCTTTTGGATTTTCCCAAGTAGTCAAGATGATTTCAGAATCAAAAAAGCTTCTAGTAGGTAGGAGTTTATCTTAGATTAAAGTTTTACATATGTATAAGATGCTGCTTTTTAAATCTAAAAATTGAATAGCACAAAACAATATTGGGAATCGAACCATGTGAAGCTTTCATAAAATGGATAACTTTTTGGGTTTAGTAGTTATCAAAATCTTAAGCCAAAGACAAAAACATCCCTAATACTTAATATAATAATCAACAAGTTTTTTTTTCAATGAAACATCTTTTTCCTAGGTCACAACATGGTGTTGGACATCTGCCATACACTGAACCAATTTTGTGCACCTCTCCCTCTGGAGTATGCTGACTTTAAAGACATGACTGGCACCGTCTTTCCAAACATTCTTGACACCAAGGTTTGTAGTTAAGTTGTAGAGATGTCACGTAGCACCTTATTTTTGTCCTAAGTTGAAAATTAAATCTATTTGTTGCTTTCGCACAAAGTGATAACTTTCTGTATTTATAAATAAATTAAAAATACGGGGTTTGGGATATTTTTGCTTTGTCTGACCTGCGTAGCTACCCAGTACCAAATAAACCTAACCTGACCTAAAGTAATAAATAAACAAACTTTAAACTACCCTCCCCCCCTCTTAATTTAAAAATCTTTCAAAAATAAGGGGAATGGGGGGATTATCTGCTTTGTATGAAAGCGCCAAATATTAAGATGAATTACATTAATTTTTAACATTTTCTGTTTGATACATAGTTTAATTTTATCATTTTCTGTTTGATACATAGTTTTAGGTATTTCAATACTTTAATCTACTGTTCTTTTTTTAGTTGATGGCCAACACAATTCCATTCAAAGATGAAATATTCAACTCAAGTTTAAATGAATTGCTCAGAACAGTTTCAGAGTCACCTTATCAAATGAACAAAATAAATCCCAGGTTTTATTCTTAAGGTTACATTATATAAAAAAAATACTGGCCTAAACAATTAAAAATATCATTTGTATTTGGCATTTGGATTTTCAGTAAATATTTTCTTGGTCATGAAAACATTTCAATAAACTAGATTTATTTTGATTCAATTAAGTATACAAGGAAGTTCTCACACTGCAAAAGGCACTTTAGCAAATTTAATGTTTAAAGATCTTTATATAAGTTTGCGAGTTTAAGATCTTCTGATCATTTACAAATCTCCATATATGTGACAAAATCTAGTCATTTGCGGTCCTGTTTAAATATCTCTACTTTTCAGGAAGGAAGGATTTGGTTACACGAAAGCCGATGATAAATACCACGAGGCCGGGTATGATGCGTATGTGACTGGCCTCTGCCTTATATCCATGCATAAGAGGATGTGCAAACTCTGCGGACAACCATCCTCGGGGTAGGTATTTATTAGGGTTGGCAATCCGGAATCCGCCCAATTTTTGGGCCAATTTTTAAATCCGAATCCTGATCTGGAATCCGTTTTTTATTAGCGGATTCCGGATTCTTAATTGGTATGCTAAAATTAGCGTCTTGAGTTTTTTCTTTCAACTATCGCTTTTTGAAGGCAAAGATTATCATCATTACATATAAAATTTTTCAAAATCTGGTTCGATTCTCGGAAGTGAATTATAGAGAACACCAAGAACATTAATTTTTAGGACATATTATTAATTATTAGGCAAAAATTCGACGGATTGCCATCACTAGTATTTATACATATTCAATTGATGTGTAACAATCGATTTATTATTACATGGATAATGCACCAGATTTTTAAGTACTCTCTGATAAAGTAAAACACGCAGCGTGCTAAAATAACAATTCCCCCTTTCCTCTCTTAACACCTCTCCTATTGGATGAATGAACTGTCTAAAAAGTCAGTTCCATGTTGGCAAGCTAAAATTACGACAATTTTCCCCCAGTCTTAATATCAATGCATTTGCATATATTCACTTCATGCATATAATTTGTCAACTAGACTTTCAAATGTGTAAAGCTTCAAAATTAATGTTAATTTAGATACGGCTTCCTTCTGAATTAAGAGCTTCGCTTTTATAGTATGTTGGCAGCTTTGTTCAGTATGTATGTAGAATGAACATTAAAAAAAAATTACTTATTCAGTGTGACTGCAGAATCTGCTGTTCTGACACCTTTCCTGAACAAACTCTACCTCATGAAGGTAATTTCAATCATTTTTTTTATGAATTATGAATTAGATGGTTAGTGATATGATAATAAAATGTTTAATATTGAATTAAGTTGCACATTTTGAGCAGCATAACATTACAGATATTTTTCTATTAACATTAAGTACCTGATTGGGTTAGATCCAAACCTAGGACATTAAAGACAACTAGCGGGGCATGAATTAATGTTTAGTTTTTATTAGGGATTAGATCACAGACAATGAATAAACGTATTGTACATATTGTATATTGACATTCCTTTCCTATTGATGATAAACAAAATTAACCATTCTGTAAATAAAATAGTTTGAAAGTCGAGAAAACCGATCAAGATTTAATACCCTTAATTTTTTAATCCACGTAATAAGAAAACGTGATTTTAAAACATTGGGTACCAGTAAAATTTACAGTCCAACGTCCCCTACCTCCCTGTCTTGAATGCATTTTTTTCAACCCAGAATATTTGATGTGTAGGTAGCGGATATACCCTACATGAATCTCGGTGCTGCTGACATGTATCCTGACAGGGAGCATGTATTCCATCTGGAGATACCCAAAGAATGGAAAACTCCTGATGTAGGTAGGTTCATTCGTTACGTTTTTCAGCAGCAAAATTTTCTTAAACTACTTACATAAAGAATTATTTTTTGTTCATTTTTATTGAAAATACCTACTAGTGTCTGCTCCCCAAGAATCTTGTGGCTCTGTATTTGAAGGGGATGGGGGACAGAAAAAAATGATCAAAGCCATCCAAATAATTAAATCGAATGATGAACTAGAATAAAAACCATTCCAGGACCTATAAAAAATTAAAAACTCAATCGGTTAAGTTATTGGAAAAATATTAATAACCAATATATTTTGCAATTGGGATGAAATAAAAAAAGTCTTATTATAATTATTTTATTTAAAAGCAATCTTATGGTTGTGTTTATTTTTTACAGCTTTTTTTATTTTAGTGCAACTCTTTGCACAAATTAGCCAAGTGACAGTTTTCTGGATAAATGATACGTCAGTATTTGTTGCCCTCAGAGATAAAACATTTGCCAATACTGTCCTACCGGTGAGTTTTTTTATTTGGGTTTGGTGAATTCGTTTTTGATTAATTCGCCAATTTTCGACAAAAGTCTGAATCTGAATCCGAAATCTGTGAAAAATCCTGACTTGGGCGGATTTTTTTGCCTTCGAATGCCATTGCTGATAACTTGTGTTTTGGTTACCTAGATATAAATGATATTTAGAAAAAAAAACATATTAATTAGGTACCTAGGTAATATTTTAAAAGAATTTTTAAAACAAAGACTGTATTTGTTATTAAAGAAGAAAAATGGTTTTCTCTTCAATTCCTCTTTTATTTATTTTGCAAAATTGAATAATGATTACTTTTTCTTTAAATAGTCTCTTCGTCCCAAGGTTAGAAAAAATACACTAGAAAAAAATCATTTTGTGGTTAGGATTATTTTAAAGTACTTCAGTATGTGGATTCGTCGAATTTTTTTAGTAACATTTCTTATATTTTAGACAATACAGTCAAATATGACTTACAAGATATCAACTTATAAAAAGTAAGATTTACAATTAAGTTCTAAGGTAATTTAAGAGGCATGGCTTTTCTGTAACCATAATATGTATGTCTCATAGAACTCTGGGTATGGTTCATAACAAAGTATAGACAATATACCTGTATTGCAGATGCCAAGCTATTGCAAACTACCATTTCTTTGACTGCATGGCCTTTTTCTGGAAGTTATAACTGTTAATGATAATTAATAGCGCCCCTTTTGGGACAGGGCGAGGGCATTCCCCCTACCCTTACTAGTTACTTTAGATGTTATGCATCTGACATAGAAGCAGTATGTACGTACAGCATTTAGCGTCTTTAGTTTTGACGTGGTTTGCACCGGGATTCGAACCCATAACCTCACCGACGATTACAAGGATATCGATGAACTACTTGTGACGTCAGTCTCTAACACAATTAAGAGTTCAAGTTTCATCCAAGACATTATTCGATTTTTATTGACTGTTATTTTTTAAAATTAATTTTTGATTCGTTATTTAACTCTAGATTTGTGGAAAGAGAGGAAGCTGCTAAATTAGCGGCTGCAGCTGCTAGAAATGTCAGTAATTCAAACTCCATGGTTCCGCCGAATGACATGCGAGTGTCTCAACAGCCGTCTCCCTACCGTGTAGACAGGTGAAATAAAAAATGACAACCGATATTTTATATTAAAGGGGACCTAGTTATTTTTTTTTACCTATAATCTCGTTTTGTTAAGTTAATAGAAGGAGGCAAAACATTGACTATTTAGGCGCAATGACCATCTAATGAAGCATTAATATCCAGAGATCTAAGGGAAAAGACAATTGCTGTTAAAGTGATGTACATCCCCAATGGTGGTACACTAAATTACCCCTTCAGTAGATTAAAATTATTGGATGAAAAGTTTGGACACTCAACTTAATGAACCAACCTTACAAAATTTAATGAAAGTCCCAAAGTTGTTAATGTAAAACTTTGGGAACTAGTGTAATAAACAGCCAAATGTCCTCTCCCTCCCTGATAAATATCTGTTTTGTATGAACTCTACATTATCATAGACGAGAACTGCACACATCCACATCAAACCTGAGTGTGAAGGCGAAGCCATTTGTCTCTACAAACAATCAAAATAATGCTAAGCAGACAGGTATACCTTCCGTTTTAGAACAGCTACAAAAATTAGATATACATATGTATAAGCTCAGCTACACTTAGTAATTTTTTAACTTATTTATTAAAGTTTTCCTTCTACTATTTGAATAGTTGCATAATAGCTTTTAATACATCATCATTGCTCAATTTTTATCTACTTAGTTTTCCCTAAACTCTATGGGTATTGCAGCTTAGGGGGATGTTTTGCTATAAATAGGTTTTAATGGTAAGATTTTCTCCACTAAAAAAAAAGGGTAACTTTTCTACACTACAGATCTATATGTTAGATTGTTACAGGAATAACAAGGACTAAAATAATAAATGTAACATTGATTTTAATCCTATTTAATCATGATAAACAAATGTAGACTAAGATTATTGGTTAAAATGTTTGAACACTGCCTGTTTGAGCCAATTGATCATAACAACAACAGAGAACAATTTTTATTGAACTTTGGGTGACAGTATAATATATGTGTACAGTACAAAATGTTTCCTTCCTTCTGACGGTCCGACATCAAACTATTTTGTAGATACCCACCAATCATTTCGCTTTTTAAAATATAATTCAAATAAATTATTATTTAGGAATTACCCCCATGATGGAAAAAACATTTGTTGATGGACTGACAGCAGATGGAAAGAGAAAGAAGGCTCCTAAACGCGGCGCTGAACAGGAATGAATTATTAATTATGGACAGGATATTAAATGTATAAGTATAAATTTGGATCTAGCAAATTGCTTTGTGTTTTCTGTAGGGAATTGGCTGTGTTTGTATTTCCTACGCAATTAGCTGATATCAAAGACACATTATAAAATCGGGACAGAGTCGGAGTCCTCGCCCTGTGTGCAGAGTTACATGTAGCTCGTGTCCCCTCTATTCTTTTACTTAAATATAATAGACACTCAAAATAACAGGGCTAGCTTCATTGATCATTCACCATTTAAAAAATCATAGCTAAAAATATAGTGTAAGATTATTTTCTCATGGAACCAGCGCGATTTTGTCAACAGTATTAGAATATATTATACTCTTGGTAATAATTCAATTTTATTGTATGTTTTAACAAGGACAAACATAATACTAGCTCAATATAAAGAAAGTTTAGGTAATTTTGAGATGTATCGTCAACAAATCACTGAGTATCACATTTTGTTAAAACATAGTTATATTTTTTTAAAGGCCTGTCAAAGTTCATTTACATTTTGTCCATAATTATAAAATCCATTGCCACAGGGAAAAAAATCCACGAAAAATGTTGAGGCTAAATCAAAGAAAGAGGAGAACCATAGTGGCGCTGAGAAGAGACCTGTTTCTCCGGATGGTAAACCTACAGGTAACAAGAGTTTTTTTAATCCCCTACTATCCAGAGTTTATTCTAAACGGGTGCACTTTAAATCAAATTAGGAGTTTAGGTATGATTTCCACGCAAAGTTATTTTATGAATCTCCCCTTGGTCATTCTTTTGTTGCTTGTCGTATTTGATTTATTTTTCTAAAGTACAGGGGTGAGATAAAGCCATAGTATGTGAAGCAATGTTTTTTTTTATATTGCTCCCAAAGAGGCGACACGCATTTCCATGCAGTTAGGACTTTTGGACAAAGGTCGCACAACAAAAGGGTTCGTTGTATGGAATAGTTAGGATCTAATAGCCTTGGGACCTGCCATAAAGGTCTAGCCAAACGTTGTTTTCAAACGTCTCCAGAAGTGTAACAGTTAACAGAATGATTTAACTGTTATCAGAATAACAAAAATGTGTTTTAGGTGTGAAGCGAAGCAAAAGTGTTGTAGAAGATAATAAAGCTTTTGAAGAACCACCCTGGGAATAAAACAGGTACAAGAAAGGAAGGGTAGGTAGTGTTAAAATTCCGTAAAGGTAAGAGTTTTAAAGCTTAAAAACAGTAGTAGAACGATAAGAGGTTTAGAAGGTTTGGGAGAGGTAATCTGATGTATTTTAAAACGAAAGGTTTCAAAGGGGCTATAGCACTTACACATCCAGCAAATTTACAGTTGATGTATTTTTGGCAAAATGTTTTCTTCCTTTTTCTCATGCCATAAATACAT
>LS048435.1:0-20012 GCA_900241095.1 Acartia tonsa | reverse complement strand
TATCTGAATTCTATGAAAAATTTTACATCTACTACTTACTAAAAGAACCGGCTAGCTATAAAAAAAAAAGTTGATACCACTTCTTTATAAAAAATTAAAAATTAATGTGAAGTCTAGTCTGTCCTAAAAGAAGGGGGGGTAGACTGCGACCGGGGTTTAATTATATATATATATATAAAGGGATATGGTAACTTGAAATCTAGATTGTCCTAAGTAAAGGGGGGGGGGGTCTAAGACCGGGGAATTTAGTTAATATTTATTTAAAGCTATCAAAATTGTATTTATTTATCTAATTTAAAAAAAAATTATTGTATCTATTTGTCTACTACATCGAGTTAGGCGTAGGTATGATACTATAAACCACATTTTAATTATCATTTTATCACAATATGGTTCGTTAGACAGAGCTAAGGCTTGAGGTCATCTCAAGACTGAGGCGGTCAAACGAAAATAAAAAAAATAAATCCATGACAAGTCTTTGATCTTAAATTCTTGGTATTGATAGGTAGAATCTACCTAGAGAACCGAGAATGGGATCACTGACCACACTAGCTATAACACCGAGATGGGCCTTGGATCTGAATCCTTGAGCCTGTTAGGTTAATAAAACCGAGACAGGGCTTGGATCTAATATCCTTGACTTTGTTAGGTTAATGAAACCGAGACGGGATCTGGTTCCGAGAACCTTGACCTGTCAGGTTAATATGGAACCGAATCAGAGCTTGGATCTGAGATCCCTGACCCTGTTAGGTTATCAAAATCGGATCAAGTCAAGGTCCGAGAACCCAGTCCTGGCAGGATTAAGATATATAATCATAACACTGAATTACTTATTAGAACCTAGTCTAGGCTTGGGACAGAGTCCTTTGACCAAAACAGGTCGATTGAGCAAATTGGGGCCTATAGTTCACTGAATAGAAAGGATTTAAAATCGGTTGATGCTTAACTATAGGACCTTGTTGTTTAAAAAAAATACATAAGTAATAATCTAGGAAAATCTGAGAATATAAATTCAACCATATTCCTTTTTAGTTATGATGACACCTGGAGGTTCCCCGAGGACGATTATAAAGATTATGTCCATCCCTTTAATGACGGTGCTGACTGGTTACTGACTATGTCAATTAACTCCAGAAACCCTGCAGGGATGTTTAAACTAAACATCTTCGGAGCCGAGTCCAAGGAGCTGAGGATTTTCCCAGACAAAATACTTGGAACCCAAGTCCCAGGCCTAGAAGAGTTATGTTTCACCACAAGAGTAGAGGCCAAGGATATTAAATTCTTTGACAACAGGAACGAGAACTGTTTGCCCCACAAAAATTTCCCTTTTTCTCTCTCTTAATTATTCCCCTTAAAAAAAAAAGAAAAAAAAAATTTTTTCTTTTTCCTTTCTCTAACCTCACTCCCACTTTTGAATCCTAAGTTTAAGTAAATTTTAAAAAAATCTTATACTTACCAAGCTGTATATACTCGATTCACTTCACCTAATGATAAGTTGGTTAAGGGTATTTTTTTCTTTGAAAATAATTCGTTATGAAGCAGCAATGGGTACTAATTTATAAATGTTCTGGTTAAGATAGTTTTATAACTGTTAAAACCTAGACCCCCTACCCATTCTCACCTAAAAAAAAAAAAAAAAAAATACTCTACACCCATTAAATATTAAGAAAGTACAAGCTTGCCTTAATCATCCATTTCCCCCCCTCCCCTTCCCCACCAATGAACCTTAACATTTCTCTCCTTACAGTTCTCGACTTTAACAGGTTCTACTCACCTTGGAATGATTTTCTGGGAGAAATCAACAAAAACCCAGATAGATGGGAAGCCTTCAAGGGCGAAGAAAGGATCTCTTTAAACCTCAATATGGTTAAACTGGCCTTCTCCAACCCAGCCTACGCATTTTCTTTTCGCTACGAGCTGGCCTTTGATGATGAAAACAATGCCAGAATAAAAATCAGGAATGTATATATTTTAGCTGGGACACTACACTTTCACTTCCTATTAAAACATCTTTTATTATGCCCATTGCCTGGATATTAATTCCTCCCCTAAGGGGTCAGTCTGTCCAACAATTGAGCTAGTTTAGCAACCCTTCCCCCTCCACATTATCCCAGTTTAATATATACTCCTCACCAGGGCATTAAACAAGGACGAACCCAGCATCCACGACAGGTTTCGCCACGGCAATGTAGGTACAATCCCAGTGGATGAGTTCAAGGTCAAAACTCTAGACATGATTCCGCCCATCAACAGATTGGGATTCAACCTCCCTATATACCCCATATTATTCTCATCCAAAGAAATTACTATGAAGGAGTATGAAAACTTCACAAATGAAGTCATTCCCAGCATTCTGGCTTTGGTAGTGAAACACGAAGACATCGCACATGAGAAATTAATGCGCTCAGTCAAGACAGCCAAACCCATCAGAATGACATATAGGAAATTATGAACATGTATCACTGTTTATTTTACCCCCCCTCTCTTCTTCCCCTCCCCCATAGACCTTATATTCATAGGGTAATCTTTTCTTTCTTCATAAGAAATATACAATTATCTTGACCTTAATTTTCACTCTTTATTACATTCCATTCCCCCCCATTCCCCCGTCGGATTTCGAAATATGCCTAGGTACCTAAAATAAAATTTTTCCCCGTCTATTTCTCATTCCCTCCCTTTTTCACAAATACATGATCATACATTAACCTCTAGGTTCCCAAACATGGTGAATGAAGCCAAGAAACGGAATCGACCAGATGATTTGGAAGATCCTCTCACAGGTTCGTTCAGAGTAAATAAATGGGGACCCTCATTCAATATTCAGGACATATTACCCATCCCATACTACTATTTGGACGCTATAGCAACTAGTCTCTCCAATTCCACCTGGTCTAGTTATAAAACCGCTTACAATGCCTTTAGAAATTTCATGTCCCTAGCAGGGAGACCCGCCTGCTTCCCTATTTCCAAGGACTCCCTCAAAGGTTTTGTCATTTACCTGTACAGAGCCAGGGGCCTGGCACCCTCTACCATAAGAAATTACCTAGCTGGATTAAAATGCTTCCATTGCATGCTGGACCACCCGATAGACAGCTTTGAGTCCACCTCACTAAAATATATCATTAGAGGAATTGAAAACCAGTTCCGAGCTCTCGAGGATGAAGGGCCAGTACGAGTGGTGTTCACCTTTCCCATGCTACAATTAGTTGCAGACGCTTTATCCAGGATCAACATTATACCCCTGGACGCCCAGTGCTTCTATACAGCCCTCTGTCTAGGATATTTTGCCAGTTTCAGAATGGGTGACATCTTATTAGACGACAGAGGCTCTAACATAGACAGAATTCTCACTTGGGATAGAACACAATTTGTGGGGGACAAACACCTCCTTCTATCTATCCTTCACCCCAAACAAGCTAAAACAGACAAAAGACTAGTCTGCGACGTATTTCATTTTCCAAACAAAGTTTTCTGTCCCATAGAGAATCTACAGATACTAGCTAAAATGCAACGCAAAGCTGGGATTGCACAAAAGAATGGTCCAGTATTTATGCTCTCCTCTGGTGCAACCTTGAGGATGTCAAAGGTTAACTCCCTACTTAAAAAATTGCTGATGCCAAGCCTAGATGCATCAATTGGCTCGGTGACATGCCACAGCCTCCGTGCAGGCCTGCCATCCCTTATGGCCGCAAATCCTGCAACCTTCACCAATGAGGAGACTCTCTTACAAGGAGACTGGCATTCGGATAGTTTTAAAGTCTACACCAGAATGAACAACATAGGGAGGCAAAAAACCCACAAGAAAGTTGTGGCAACCCTCATGGGTCAACTTTTCTAAAGGAATGATATTGGTTGCTATAGTATCCAAATCCGCCCTTCCTCCCCCCCCCCCTCCCCCGATAGTAAGGGATCCATACATTCCATTTACTTTGCTGTTTTCCCAGCTCTTTCCTTACACTACCTACCCATATAAAGTAACACTCTCTTTCTGTTAAATATCTTATCTATGTCATGGGCACAAGGTTATAGGAAGGGGGGAAGGGGGGAGTAATTAACTCTGATAAAAAATCTCTTAATTTCTCACTAACTCCCGCCACTAAGCCCACTCTCCCTTTACTCTATATAACCAGTTCTAATTATTTAGGCAACTGGGAAAGAGGTCAGCTCTCTGATGAAGCTCGTCAAAAAGCAGCTGACACTGCCAACACCATGTTGATGGGCGAGGTAGCTCACAACAACAAGAAAAAGCCTAAAACCAGTTCCTACCCATCCGTGCTTGACACAATCCAGTCCCAAGAGAATGAGGCCGACACTGAATCAGTCACAGAGGAGGACATTGACAATGCCTCTATTTACTCAGGGACTTAAAATTAAATAATAAATAAGGGCTGCCAATATTGGGACATACACTTCCAAAATTCCCCTTCTCCCCTTCCAATTGAAACATTTATACCTTTACCCCCCCCCCTTTTTATTTTTTTTGTTATTTTTTTTTCTCCCCCGCCCCATGCCTGTTCCACCCCTCTCCACAAATTTTAGTTAAAAAATTAAGACCATTATACCCCCCCCCCTCACTTTTTCCTTTTCTTTTTGTTTTCTTTTTCCTTTTGAGTCAAGTATTTTCATAAATTTTCCTATCATTCAAGCCTCACTCATCACCATCGCCATTTATCTCTTCTTCCCAGAGCCTAGGCCACGCACAATGGTTCTCCATTTAACTTTGAATTAGGCCTTAGTAGAGCCTCACTATATCAACCTAATTTATTCTTGGGTTCCACCTTTAATTTTAAGTATCTTATCAGGCTTCCCACCACCTAACAAGAACAACAGCCAAAAACAACTGAAACAAAAATTCACAATTCCAAAGAAAACAACCCAACAAATTAACCTGACGGATGATACTCAATCCGAGATTATGGAGCGCTCAGCCTCCAACACACAATTATCTGCCAAAGAAGCGTGGCACCAGGCCGTTCTGAAACACAATATAACAGACGAGACCAATCTGGTTCGCCTGTACTCCTATGGTCTGACAGTTGATCATCTAAAACAAATCTTTCCATTCACCGCCATTAACGGCACCTTCGACGACGAAGCCAACATCACAATTACAGTGGCAAAAATCAGAGAGATAAATAACAGATTGAAACAAGAAAAAGAGTCTGGCCGCAGGAAAGATGACAATCAGCTCCATCTCAATGGGAAGGATCTGAAAAATCCTAAATCTTACCAAGCCATGGTAGAGAAGGACGATTCTATCCACCCCCGTCTCTTCCATAATCTGCCGCTGCTGGATGCCGGCCTCCTGTTTACCATGGTGGCCAAATACAAAAACTTGATCGTGCCAACGGACGCATACAACTTCACCCACATCAACACCGCGGGAATTGTCACCACGAAGGGCTGGTACGACGCACACAACCCAACCTGTCAATCCTTCTCTCTAAAAAACTACACCAGGAAGAACAGCCTTAAATACGCGGCTGGTCACAGAAGATTCACCCAAGGCACCGAAAACGATGGGCCCTGGATCGAGACGGAGCCAGTTCTTGAAGAAATTCTGAATCTGGCAGAGGCCGAAGAGGCATGGTTTATGTACAAAGCCATCAAACAACGAGCCTCACCTCTGGACTTCTCTCACGAACCGCTTGACCGCTTCCTAGCGCGTAATGCCTGGTTTACTAAACACCCCGATCTACCTTCAGGTATGGATCCAGGTACTTTTGCGGCGGGGTTCATTGATGCAGTCATCATCCACAATGCGGCTAGATGTTCGTCTGGTCTGCCCTTTGCCTACTACACTGAACTTATGGATCAATACAAGAACTTCGTGATGAACGAAGGCCACAATCTTAAGACAGGTTCAGTCCTCAAACCCGTTGAGAACAAAAGATCTTCCGGTCAGAACAACAAACGGAACACCATCCAGTTAACCTGCAAATTCTTCAACTCATCCAAAGGATGCTCAGCCAAAGGTTCTTCCTGCGGTCCCAATGGCAAGTACAAACATCTCTGCAATCACCCCAAGGAGGGTGGCGGTCTATGCAGAGGAGACCACTCCAGAATGAATCACCTCACCAAGACTGAAAAATAGTCATCTTTGTGCCTTGTAATAAAAATATTTTTTTTTGTTTTTTGTTGTTTGTTTCTTATTGTTTCTTACTCTGGGCCTGTTCACATTTTCTGAACATTTCAATCCATTTTTATTCACACCCTTCCCTTCTCATACAGTAAAATTTCAAGCCTACCATTTTATTTTCAACTGATTCTTCTCCTTTACCAGTAACTTTCCCCCCACCCCACCTTTCTTGCAAAAAAAAATGTTCTACCCCACCCTTTCTAAGCCTAGTAAAATTTTTCTTTTTCTTGTCTAATATAACAAAAGAAGCATTCAAGGTTCAGCTTCCTGAATATGCATTAACCTAAGTTAATACAATACCTTCTCACACTGGTTGGCAATGTAAACACAGCAGTAATCCAACCTACACTCCTAGCCGGGAAGGATATTAAATAACCCCCCCCTCTCTAAATAGTTTTTTTTTCTTACTCATTTAATGTAACACATACTATGGAGATTAAACAGTTTAAACATTCCCATAATCCTTAACTAGCTCCACAAAATATTTCATGAATAATTATATTCAGAGTCTACCCCACACAACTCATTTAAGTTTTCTGCATATCAGGAATCTGCCCCTTCATTCGTATCACGTTTGACCCAAGTTACCCATGATGAGTCTATCTGTAAGTCTCTGATGATCTTGTAACTTTTTGAAGATTATTTGTGATATATATATAACCCTATGTATAATTTCTTGTCAACAATTTTAGTATCACATTAAAAAAAATAATAATTTTCTTTTTTTTAAAAAAAAAGAGGAAAACAAAACTTAAAACCAGTAAATTCCTAGTCTTTTTAACTTTGTACTCGTATTTTAACCAGGATTACCAATATGAATTGTCATTATGACTCTGTTGATTTCTGTAATCCTGTCGACAGATTGAGCCCTCTCAGTCTTTGATCTCACATATTAACCAAAGTCACAACATTGATTCAATGTCCAAAGAGTTTGAGCTTTTCATACCAATTATGATGTTTTTTTTTTTAGATCTTAAAATATTCCCCCCTCTTTCATATTTCTATTTTTTTTTGGATTACAATTTTACTTTAACTTGTTATACTTAAATTGATCTTCCCCTACTCAACTTCATTTGTCTTCCCTTACTTTCAGAGACTATGAGTGTTTCCTGGGCATCCTTAGGGCTACCCAAAGAGAACGTTGAATCATGGTTTTCCAACCAGAAATTCAGGAAAATTATTAACAGGCCACTCCCAACCCCCATGGTGATCAAAAATGCCGAAATCCCAATCCTTCAGGATTATGGGCCCGACCCGGGACAGCGTTTTTGGGACTGCTTCCCACATGCCCCCATGCCCCCCCTCGGAGAGGACAGTTCCCCCCTAGACATTGACAAGCTCACCACATATTATCTGGAAGCTAAGGCTAATATGAGCCAGCCAGAAATAGACCAGATGGAAGAAGCTCTAGACATGCTCAAATACGGAGCTGTAACTAATCTGGATGAGAGCTCCCTGGGGGAACTATCGGCCGAAAACAGTCAGTCTATCCTCCAACCAGATATAGCACAACATTACACCGACACTCTAGCCAGTTTAATTAAGAATCGAATGGTGGCAGGGGTGTATATTCTGCACAAAATTCACCTTCCCCTCCCTTCTCACCAATATGGGAGAAAAATCTATAATATAATAATAATAATAAAATGTTTCAGTTTTCTCAAAAAAAAAATTTTTTTTTTGTTTTTAAAATTTTTTTAAAAAAAAAATATATCCTTTACCAAGTAATCCCTACTTTCCTTACCCCTTCTTTAACAGGATTAAACCCGCAGAATATTCACCCCTGAAGGATTATAGGACCCTTCTTGGAACCTCCCCTCCCGAACTTCAGATGCAATCAATTGTTTGTCGTGAAACAAGACTCCAAAGTGCGCCCTATATTGAATCTCAGCTTTCCGCCAGGTTTACAAATAATTATGATTACCCTAAATATAGGTATTAACCTGCTTTCACTCACGGATTTCATATCCTCACAAAAATGGTTTTAAAATAGCACAAATACTAGGTGTTCATTTGAGATTATTATGGAATTAAAACCCTCACAAGTATAGTTGTCATAGCACATGTCCGTTTATAAACCATACCTACCTATTCAGATCTTTTTACACATACAAGTCTTCATAAAAAGAGTTTGGTTCCTTGTTTCCTTCCCTCCATCATCTTCATTCTAATACCTCCTTACCACCAACAATCACCCCTCTCCCTTTAACCCCACCCCCCCTTAAACAATCAATGTCTCTCAACCCTCCTAGAATTTAGTGCTTACCTAATCAACTTAGATATTCACCCTCTTGTTTCATAATTATTTATATTATAAGGGAATAACTACAACGAAGCCATCGACAAATCTTCATTGAAAAAGATATCCATGGCAAATCCCAGAGATATTTCTACACTGATTCTACAAGAAGGCCCAGGGTGCTTCATGTCGAAACTAGATCAAAAGAACGCATATAAAAATATAGGTGTCACCCCTACACAATATCGCCTCCAGGGCTTCAGCTGGTTAGGACGGTACTTTGTAGAAATATGCCTCATTTTTGGCTCGGCGGCCGCGCCCAGCCAATATGACACAGTTAGCGGGGCCTTCACTAGTGTGGTTAGAGCTTTATCACAGACCAAACGTTCAAATTTAAAGCGCGCTCTTGATGACCAAGTATGTATTTCCAAGTGTCTCCACGACAACAAGAAATTTGTGACCAAATACATTGAGACTGCAAAGGAAATAAATTTGCCCCTGGCTGATCCCTCAGACCCTGAGAAAACCTTTCTCTACCAAACGAAAGGTAAAATCCTAGGAGTCGTATTCTGTACTAAAACAATGACATGGTCATTTGATGAAAGGAAAATCAACAAATTTATGTTTTGTTTACAAGAAACTAAGAACAGACCAGTATGCTCCTTGAGACAACTCCAAAGATCACTTGGGGTGATAGAATCGATATTACTCCTCACCCCAATCTTAAAATGTTTTAAAACACCTGTTATTAGGGACTTGAAAAGAGCCTACAAAAAATCCCCAATAGTGTTATCCAGCCAAACCATTTTCAACATCCACGGATGGTTACACGCGCTAGAAGCTCTGAAATCTGGTTTTCCCCTAGTCGACATTCACGAAAAACCACCGGAAGACAGCCTTTGTCTGATTGCTGACGCGGCTGGTCTCGCCAATGGGGACAAAATGTCACACAACATCGGGGTTGGTGTCGCAATATTTGTCAAATCCACTGAGGATATTTTTGTGGCCTGTTCAGAAAGGTGGGATAATAAATTCATTCAATCATCCTTTGATGACAAGGACAAATTTATTGGCAACAAGTCCACAACTTTAGAGACCCTGGGAGTTATCTTGGCATTATTTCACGCCGCTAAAAATGCACAAAATAATCATGTAATTTTGCAGTGTGACAATATAGCAGTAATATATGCTCTGCTCAACGGCAGAAGCAAGACAGACAGTTGGGCGGATATGTTCATTTCTGCTCTCTTATTCGTTTCTATCTCTTTACAATGCAAGATTTGGCCACAACACTGTCCACGGTTATCATCAAAGCCAGCCGTTGTGGCAGACTTATTATCACGAGATGATGAGAAAGGACGAAAATTTGTCTCACACCTTCATATACCTGTACTGAAAGGTTGGCCCCCCTGTATCTCCGACTGGATGAAAAACCCCAGGCTAGACGACAACCTTAGATTTAATCTGTTGAGAGATTTTAGAGCCAAACTACAGGGAATAAAAGTTGCCACATTAAGGGCTAAAGTTAAGCATGGTTTAAGATGGTTACCCTTGTTTTTCTGGCACAGAGGATCTACCGAACTACCACCAAGGAATTGAGGTTTTCTTGGCTATTTATGAAATTTGGGGAGTTTGCATTCTGCTATTGGTCAAAATAATCACCTAGCCATTATAATTTAGGCTATCATTCTTCAAATAGAATAAATTTGACCGTTTGACTGTTTTTCAGATTCTGTTTATATCACATTCCCATTCTCAAATGAATTAAATTTGACAGTTTCTAAACAATAACATAAACAGTCACAGAATACACCCTCCCCAAATGTGGTAGTATCTTTTTGTAGGTCCTCCGGCCCGGAAACAGCAACTTTTATCTATTGCAGGAATAAGGGATTCTGAATGGCGATGACAAGAGATGGTGTGTGTCCCTTTTTCCGATTGGAATGAATATTTCAATCGTTTGGGGGACCACTATCTCAAATACCAACCTAAATAACTGGAAAATGTATGTAATAGTTCACTCGTTTTATATAGACAGACACAATAAGTTATATTGTGACATTTTTCAGATATTTAAGGTATTTATTCAATTAACCCTCCCTTCCCTCCCTCTCAGAGGTTTTTTCAGAGGTTTACACCTTGGCTATTTATGAAATTTGGGGAGTTTGCATTCTGCTATTGGTCAAAATAATCACCTAGCCATTATAATTTAGGCTATCATTCTTCAAATAGAATAAATTTGACCGTTTGACTGTTTTTCAGATTCTGTTTATATCACATTCCCATTCTCAAATGAATTAAATTTGACAGTTTCTAAACAATAACATAAACAGTCACAGAATACACCCTCCCCAAATGTGGTAGTATCTTTTTGTAGGTCCTCCGGCCCGGAAACAGCAACTTTTATCTATTGCAGGAATAAGGGATTCTGAATGGCGATGACAAGAGATGGTGTGTGTCCCATACATAAAAATTTATATTCGTCTCTCACTCCCTCTCCCTCTCCCTCTCTCTCTCTCTCTCTCTCTCTCTTTTTTTTTATGACCTAACTTAGTTCTATCTTAAATTATCAACTCTCTTTAGTTGTGTTGCAACCATAGCTGGACTCTTTGCCCTGCTCTTCCCAGAAACACTAGGACAAAAACTTCCTGAAACCATGGAGGAATCTGCTAGGTAAGTAACACATAGGGTTTGGGCCGAATATCTAGCCGGATAACCGGATATTGAATTAGCAAAGGTAGTTAAAACTTTAGTCCGTCAATCCGTAAAATTATTGATGTGTTACTTATTGCTTATGTAATATGTATAGTACCAAGAATTTAAGAAATAATGCTTGTAACTGTTTATTAACATGGATTCTTAATATAAATGATAATATTGCCGGATATCCGGCCGGATAGTTTCAGTATCCTGTATCCGGCTGGATATTGAAAATGGCCGTATATCCGGCCAAGTCAGATATCTGGTACAACACTATTGCAATTTTTATAAAACCTGGGACAATAACACTTTTTGTAATCTGCTATGTTAGTAACCTACAGGTGTATGATAAATAAGAAATAAAAGCAAAGAGTTTAATTATTTACTATGCTATTATCATAAATCCTTGGGCAAAAAACTTCCTGGCACTGTAGAGGAATTTACAGGGTTATGGACCAATGCATGCTCTTAGAGGCCTCGATCTAGTTTTTAAAAAGAATAATTAAAACAAATTTGAGGGGTTCCTTTTTTTCTAGTTGCGTTTTCTCTTGAGGTACCCTCGCCTAACATTGTTTTAAGCTTTCTTAGGACCTATGAGAAGCTACATTGTAAAGAAGAATCATATCGGTTCAGCGAAATGCTACAGCACACACACATACATACACACACACATATACACACACACATAAACACACACACGCACACTTCCAATTACTTTATATAAGGATAGAAGCAAAGTAAGTTGAATTATTAAGCCTAAAATTCCAAGAAACCTGTCTGATAATTTTTTTTCAGAATTGGAAAGGATTCGAACCGCAAGTTCTGTGAATGTACCTGTTTCAATCCTCTGGATATGTTCAAGGTGATTTGTTTAAGCTGTTTTCGAAAAGTAGACACTGTTGGGAGGCCAGATTAAAGAAGTTTATTTTAGTGTTAGGCAAAAATGACTTTGCAATTGTATCAGTAAGTAGGTCTAATAACACCCTTTGCTATTTTTAAAACCCAACTAAATTTAATTTTTGAAAAATTTAAGTTTGAAAATTTCAAGTTCAAATTTCATCCCCTAAGAAAACAAATATTCATACTTTTCAATTCTTTACAACTTTGCTTTTAAGAGGTCTTTTATAAAAACCACTCTATATATGATTTATTTAAGGCGGAATTCCCGTGACCTTTGCAAAGCAACTGATAAAAATGGCCATTGATTAACTCCCTCCAGGAGTGGTTTTATGAAGAACTTTATAAAAGCAAACTTGTTCAAATTTTTTTAATTAATAACCTTTGCTTTTCTAGTCATGATTGTTCGGTAACTCCTAGGGGATGAAATTTGAACTTAAAATTTTCAAATCTAATTTTCTCATAAAATAAATTTAGTTGGATTTTAAAATTAGCAATTTTAGACCTACTTACTGATACAATTGCAAAGTCATTTTTGCCTAACACTAAAATAAACTTTTTTCATAAACTGGCTTCTCAACAGTGACATATCTATCTTTGTTAGCATATCTATTTATTAGTGTAAATGTTTTTCCTATTAAATATTTATTAGATACAAACATGATGTAATAAATACATCTTGCTTTCCTATTTCCTTCTCCCTCTCCTTCACCCTTTTACATATAAATTCATATATTTAGATGAAAGCTACTCTATGATTATAAGTTGGATTGGAACAGTGTAAAAAGATCTCCGGTATGGCTTCGAAAACTATTAATATCAACTGGATTAGTTACCAGTTCTCAGCAATGCTGAAAATCATGTATAGAATTGTATCACAGATAAATTCCCATGAATATTAAATATAAAAATCAAAGAATTAATACCAGTTTTGTTAGCCCAGGCCTTCGGCCTTTAATGGTAACAACTTTAGCCTAAAGCTTCTTAGTAGAAGGCCCTGTGGTTTATCACAACTATTACTAACAAATTACCCATTGTTTTACTAACTTTACATGATAATGGATCAAGCCTGTTTTTGGGCCAAGGTCTTCCTTTTTTTTATTAATTAATACCACAGCGCTAGTGTATACCACGTCTGTTGCACCTCGTATTAATTTGTGTTTCAGCCTCGCTTTTATGAATTGTTTTCATCCTTGTTACATATTTATGCGAACACCCTTGGAATATATAATTAATCGCTGGTGAGGGTAGAAAAATTAATATCATAACAAAGAATAAGTATGCTGAAAAACATTTTTATCTTGAATGAATATTAAACAAAGACAATCTTATCCATCTGTTTCTCAGCGAGAAAATTAAATATTCTGTGAAGAAAGTAGAAATAATAATTAATATCCGCTGGCTCAGAACCGGTATTGTTAGTTATGTATCATATCGTATTATGAACTTTCTAAGAAAAATTAATTAAAATAGGCTTGAACTTAAAATTTGTAATTTTACATTCCGCGAAAAGCTGTCTTTAATTCGATGCGATAATCGTATTATAGACAGCTTTTATATATATTTTTATATTTATGTTATATCAATTCTAGTCTTTCACCCTATGAAGGGTGTAAAAACAAATGTCTTTTATTAAATACCAGATGAACTGAATTTTAATTTCCGAATAGGTACACAGTTTCCTCGGTGTTTCCTCATCCTATCTCAATATTTACTACTAGCTAAAAAACTTCCCAAAAAATCAACGATTTATACATTATACATTCAAAATTTTAATATTTTAATATTAAACACCGTTGAAACTGTGTACACATTCGAAATTTGAAATTCTGTTCATCAAATACCACCATAAGTTGTTCATACTCATAAACCTTATTTTATCAGTTGTAATTTTAAACAAGGATGACAACATCCATAAAGCGAAGCTCTGAAACGGTAGAACAAACAAACATTAACACTTGTAGAGTGTCAGAACTGAATAAGCAGAATATAAATGTATAAGTCTAAATAAAATTGCAATTAAATATGTTGCAAAACTGCTTAAATACGTCACGGACAGACAGATCTGTCCGATCTTTATTATAAAAAAATTCGATATAAAAAAATGAAAACCAGAATTGATCAAAAATAAGTATAGCAAAATAAAATAAAAATTGGCTAATTGTTTCTGTTATTTTTAAAAGCGAAGCCTTTCTATAATTAGAGTCGGTCCGTCCGCCCGTACGTCCGTAACAGATTTTCGTTATCATTTGTATGAATACTTGTGCCAGGATGTTTACCACACAGCTTAATTTTATGTGGCTAGCTCTCAATTTATAAATGCATAATATTTTATCATGAAATACATAATTTTTGGATAAGATATTTTTTTAAAACTTTAACAAATTCATAAAACTCTTTATAAAGCGTATCTATAAATAGGGTCTGTCCGTCCGTAACGGATAGCTCTTGTTGTTTATTTTAGCATTTTAAAATAGTCCTATGGATTTTAACTGTATATGTAACATTTAGGTAGGCATAGCAACTCTATAATTGTTACCAGAAAGTTCGTACGTTCGTTTCCACCAAGCAGGTTTCTAACTTTTTTGACAACATTTTTTGGCATTCAGCAGGTTTTTGACGTAATGATTTATGTAGGTATGTACGTAATAAATTATTTTTTTGTCGTATTAACTTTGAAAGAAATGTTGATCAAAATTCAATGTAGAATTTACTTACAAACCGACAGACCATGCAAATCATAGAGTAGCTTTATATATAAAAAGGCAGAGGGAAAGGGACTATGGACTGTTTATTACACTAGTCCCCAAAGTTTTATAATAACGTTTTCTTATTAGTTGGCTTAACAACTTTGGGGACTTTAATGAATGTTCAAACGTTTCAATCACTGATTTGTATCTACAGGAGAGGTAATTTTGTGTATCATCATTGGAAATGTACATAAATTTATCTGCCATTGTCTTATCCCTTGAGATTCCTGGTAAAAAGGTCACTAATATGATGTGAAAAGAAATAAATGGATGACACTGTATGGAAAGTAACTTAATTTGTCTTGGAATACACACACACACACACACACACATCCGGATACTTTGAATAGAATAGAACAGGGACAAAAATACTTAAATTAGGACAATATCGTCCAAATGGATCATGGAAAGAAAACTACGTAGCAGGTTTCGTCGTATTTCTTCAGCTGCTTATGATAAGTTATTTTAGGTTAGGTAATTGGTCTGCAGGGTTAAAGCCCCCCGCATGCGCTAGAAATAGGAGAAAAGCTACTGTGAAAATACGACAAAACCAGCTACGTCCTTTTCTTTCCATGATCCGCATATTTATTAATATTTTGATTTCTATAGTTGCAAATGAACTGATATGAAAATGTTTTATGATTTTTTACAAACATTCCTCTTTCCAACCCCCTTCCCCATTATAAAAAAAACAATTGTAAAGATCCTAATCCTAAGAAAGTAAGACAAACGGACATATCCGATAGGGAAAAATGCTATGCTAAAATTTGAAATGAATTTGGATATCTCCCATATATCTATAATCTATATTATATCTAGATCATTATGACTGATAAAAATAATTACATGTGATATATTAAATATATAAATCAATTAATAAATGTACTTAAAAGGTTTTAATCATATCATAAATGGTGTAGCCACTATATAATTAATTTTTATCGACACCTAAAACACAAACAATTTTTAAAATCCGCCCATAAGCAACAAGTTTCTTGGTATCAGGGATCTCAAGGGATAAGATAATCCTTATTAAAAAGTAACAGGATGTGTGTCTGTGTGTCTGTTTGTCTGTACCAAAGGATCTTGCTAACCGCTGAACCGATCGGGTTCTCCTTAACAGGGTAGCTGCTCATAGGTCCCGTATAGGTTTATAACTATCTTGTGGGAGGGCACCACCCTTCCAAGAGAAATCACTAAAAAATCTAAATTTTTTACGTAGAGACTTGAACGCAACATGCAAATGTTAAGTATTATTTTTTTAAACAAACAAACATTTAAATTGCTACTAGAAGCCTCTAGGGGCGTAGCCGCTAGTAAATGATGAATTGTTGCACATCCATCCATAATAATGATAATACAACAATACTACCCCTTAAATAGATTAGCATTAATGAATGAAACATAAGATGTAGCTTATAGTTCCTAATAAAAATTAATTTATACAATACAAATAACCAATGAATGGCTAGTATGGATTTTATGGTCAATATAAATATATACTGGCCTATCATGGTAATTTTTATTGTATGACGTTATTTTTTATTAGAAACTATAAGCTGTTTTGAAATTTGAAATTTAAGTATTACTATATGCTACTCCAAATGTTGTCATTCTTGTTTTTTGTCATATTTTTATATAATCTGTTTCATAGAATCATATTAAAACTCAATTAAACATTAATATATACCCCCCCCCCTCCCCAAGTACAATTTGATTAATTACTCCTTTTTAACATAAAAAAGATTTAATTTGAAAAAAGATTATGTAATTGACTTTTATATCACTTTTATAGTCTAGCAATTAACGAAAAATTGTGTTTCTTTGAAATTTTATGCACATTGTACTGTTATCGATGAAAACTAAAATAGTACTAAACAAAAGTGTCTCCGCTTTTGCAGTTACGTTCAGAAATTGTCACTCTTCTTTTCATTTCATTTCATCTCTCTTTTTCCTCCTCTCTTTCTCTTATTTTTCTCTATCTCCTTTTCTCTCTCTCAAAAATTTTGCTCTTCCGTCAAGTTAATCTATGCACAGATCGGAGCAATAGGAGGTGACAAATTTGGAAGGTTTTGTGAGAAAAAAAAGAAATAAATATATTCCTGAAAAAATTATCATGGATGGATTCAAGGATAATGCATTAGCAGTCAAATTGATCAAACCCCCAACGCTCCAAAGGGCTTTCTGAGGAAAAGTTGTATTTTTTCTAGCGGTGGTTTCTCTTGCGTAATATTAAGTTAAACATAAATGAAAACATTGTAGCTTTTTTAAAATTGTTACTATAAATAAAGATAAAATCAACTATAGTCCTATATGCTATTTTAGATGCTTTCAATTATAATTAGAGATTGAAAATAAACTTATTTTCAAAATTATCTTGTGAATTTAGATCTTTTCTATAAGTTGCATCTTGGAGGTTATAAGCAATAATAACAAGAGAGATGTGGTGTGCAATTACATACGAAAAACTATCAAATTATCAGAACTGCAAATTATTACAACGGTGTATAACCTAGTATCATTCCAATTTGCCTCAGTCTCTTCAGTAAACGCCTCTTTTAGAATCTAGAATGTGTATTTTTGCTACAAAACAAAATAATTTTACAATCTATAACACAAAGTAGAATGATGTCTGCCCGTCCGTCTGAAGATAAATATCTCGGTTCCTTCTTAACCGGCTGGGTTCTACTCTTCAGGGTGTGTACATACTTGTTCTGCGGTGGTTTTAAGCTATTTTCGTGTGGGGTGGGACAACCCTACCCCCCCCCAAAAAAAAAAGTAATAAATCCACCCTCCAAATTTTTGTTTTTTGTAAACTAAAAACAAGCAAGGGGTTGGTGGAACCCCTACGAAAACCACCCCTAAAAGCTAGGGGCAAAGACGCTAGTTTCATAATATGTGGAAGTAATAACGCACTTACAGATGGATGGATGTTATAAACTAGTTAAGGGTGCTTCTCATGGCAAAATAAGGAGAGAACGAAAGTGATAGAAATTGAGAAAGAAAAAGAAAAAAGAGTGACAGAGGGAAAAAGAGAGAGATCAAGAAAAGCAGAAAAAGAGAAAAGTGTCACTAGAAAAAAAGGTAAAGGAAGAAAATGGGCCAAAAAAGGGAGCAAAATGCGGTCACTGGTAAATTGGTTTGGGCGGGGGAGGGGTAAAAATGGAACAATTGATTGAAAGGGTTATCACAGAATGTAGCTTGAAAATTTTTTACATTATTTAACTTTATTTTAAAGAAGACCACACAAACTTGTAATTTGCAATCTATAATAACGATGTCTGTCTATCTGTCTGTTTGTTTGTACCAAATGATCTCGATAACGGCTGAACCGATCGGGTTCTCCTTTACAGGGTAGAATGTCATAGGTCCCGGGAAGGTTTATAACTATTTTCTGAGGGGGTAGGACACCCTCAACCCCCCCACAAAAAAAATAATTTTTCTTTTGTTTATTACATGTTACCTTTTTGTCTAAATTCACTTTGAATAGTCTAACTAACTAACAGACGAACAGCATACTTAAAAGTAGCTTCGCTATTATAAGTTTTTGCTATAAAAAAATGTATTTGTTAGTTTGTATGATAATAATAATTGATAGGTTTGGTTTGCAATAGTGAACACATTAAACCTCATGGGACCAACACAAATAATCAGAGGTACCGACATCCGTAGTTGTTTATGCAACAGAATCGTCCTATTATTTTTAAACTTTTGATATTTCCTGTAAAGTGTAAGAATTTCTATTAAGGAACAATTGAGAAAGCGGTGCAACTCTACAATCAATACTAAAAAGAGCTTATGTCCATTTAAAATTAACATATCTTATTAGATTAATTTTGATATATTGTTTCCCATAACGACTAGGTACAATATTATAAGAAGCAAAGCATGTATATAGAAATGATGAATATTGCATTGTTGCTCTTTATTACAAAGTGTTTGTGTGTCTCATCGCTTTGTGTGGGGGAGAGGGGGTATATTTTCTATGAGTGATTTATCTTGGGAGGTTGGCTTTAACTTTCTCTAGAATATTCATGAACCTTTCCTGGACATATTTGAAGCTTCAATGTAAAGAAAACCATATTGGTTTAGCGTTTATCGAACTCCTTCGCTACAAACACACATAAACACACACACATACATAGACATCCTGTACATTTTATAAATAAAGAGAGGGGTAGGTTTCTGGTAAAAATTCGTAAAGGTTATGTGTTATAAGTAAAAAAACAGTAGTAGAACGCTAAAAATTTGTGTTGAATTTTTTTTTATTTTGTCTATAGTTCTTTTCAATAAGAAATATACACATATTTAGTGAATATTATCGTTATACTACTATTTTTAAGCCTTAAAGCACACACTTTTGCGGATTCTACCAGAAACCTACCCCTCTCTTTATAAATAAATATATCAGCGCAAAAATTTCTCTTTATATTTGTAGTTTTTCCCTGTAAAATTGTAAATATGTTTTTCCATAATGTATTATAGCAATATAATGGTATAATATGTAATATATTACTACAATATGTCACATTTTTTCTTTGGCAATGAAAGGATAAATTGTCGAAGCATTTTTGTATTGCTTTAGAAGGAAACAAGGATGACAACATCCATAAGTAGCGAAGCACAAAAAATCGTAGGGAATATGTACAAGTAGATTTATTTCCCCCTCCAAAATTGTTTTGTATAAATATTTTGGGGGTGCCTACGGCACGGCACCCCCTAATTCGTTTGTGGGGAGGTAATCACCCTTTGGACGTCCTTATGCCCCTAGATGCCTCTTTAAAGGGTATCCTCCCATATACTTGATATAATCCTTCCTAGACCTTTACAAGGCTTTACTGTAAAGGAGAGCCATATCGGTTAAGCTGGTAAACACACACTAAAACCCATACACACACCCACCATATTACTTGTATACAAGATTATGAAAATGTCTTTATTCTCAAATCCTTATCAAAACAGTATATTTATCTGTCTGTACTGAACGATTCCACCAACCGCTGAACCGATTTGGTTCTCCTTTCAAGATTATCATGGGATTATCAGGGAAGATTTGAAACTATTTTATGGGAGGGTAAAAAAATCAGACTCCAAAAAGAAATCTCCTTTATAGAACTCCCCTCCTTCCCAAAAAAGGTTATTTTTTACTTTTTTCAGAACTAAGATTTTTTTGGCGGTATTACATTATTACCCCACTCCCTCAGGTGACTCTAGATATCTCTAGGGCCGCAGCCGCTAGTAATGCATAAAGCCAAAAAAAGACAATACATTGAGAGTACAACTCAAT
>LS048433.1:7908-17940 GCA_900241095.1 Acartia tonsa | reverse complement strand
TGTACAGAGAGGACCTGGAGGCCTGGAGCTCCGGAACCTGGAGGCCTATCCAAAAAATCTTAAAACTTGGGAAAATTTATCATATAAGAATGATTTTATCTTTAATAAATGTGTCAGAACTCCCTCCCCCCTTACCAAAATCAAGACTATATACACTGCCATCATTACCAGTTTATTTTCTTATGGTTGACGATGGCCTGTTAATGGTTATGGTTAATTTGTACCTGTACATATTGTGAGGAACCGTACAGCAAGCTTTCCTTGGCCTTCCCCAACTCATGATTCAAATCAGACAAACTCAACTCTGATATTTTACTCATCAAACCACCGAACGGCATTCTGATATCAGGTTTGGATTAATCTATGATGTAAAATTTCTGACTGAAATTTTGAGTTATGATAAAGACATGTCTGAAAAAATCAAATATATTCACTGACACATATAGACAATATATATATTTACAATAGACGATCCTTTAATTTTTATTGAAATGAAGAATTTCTAATCTAATATACTATAAAATAGCTAAATGGTAAAATTTAATAAATAAAATCGATAAACATATTCTATTACTATAAAGTGAAGATAACTAGGTAATCATTTATCAATTTTTAATCTTCACATTATTTTGTAAACGAATGAATGTCTTACTTTATATAACGCGGCATTCCTGTGCGCACACAGTTGCCAAAATAAGAATTTTAAGTAACTTAAATCAAACATTTTTTTAAAATAATGAAAATTAAAAATAAGCATTTCTTTTCAAGTTTTCATTCCAGATTTATCTTTTTAAAGAACAAACTAGCATGTATATTCTTAAAAGTAAAAAAAACTTTATCCGCACAAAAATAGATTTATACGGCAACTTTGCTTTATCGCGCTTTTGCCGCGTCTAATTTTATTAAAATAAAAACAAAACAAAATATTAAACTTAAGTTGTCACATTTTACTTACTTTAATGCAAAATTTATCTTAATTAAACACATTTTGAATCGGCCAACAGTTTAATTTTATTATTTTTTGGCTAAATTGAATATAAATCATATTTTTAGGAGGGGGAGTTAATCGGGGAGATTTTGTCCGTAATGTTTAGGCCGGGGGTTAAATTCATGTTGCCAGCTAAAAATATTTTGGGCCAAAATCCTTATTTAGTATTTTTACTAGATTTTATAATAACTCAATAATGTTTGCCTAAAATTTTAGTTGCTCATAAGACCATAAATTACGTAAAAATAATACTTATTTTTCTATAACTAAAATCATAATGGCGATGATAAAATTATTTGATCTGGCAACGTTTGTAAGTACACATAGCAGAATCACAAGTCCACGTATAGATATGCGATAACATAACAGCGAATTGTAAACAAATTAATGATCGTTCCCGTTCGTTGACCGTTTTACCTGTTGCGTTTCGCTCTTTTATATATGGTGTCCTTTTCTTATTTTTGTATGGATATTATGAATATAATAACAAACTGATTTATGTTATTTAGCATTTTTCATATGGTATGTGGTTTAAGTGTACTTTAATACCAAATGTTTTTAATAACCTAGAAAAATGAATATTTCACATGACAGGCATGTTTTAACTTTATATTACACGTTTGTATTTATGGTTCTGTTGCATCAGTTAGAAAATAATTCACACTTTTTATTCAAAAGTTACTTCTCTATTTATAAAATGAAGATTATATACTTTTTTCAGATATTTATAAACGTCTCTTGAAAAAGTAGAATGGAATTCATAGGGTAAGCATTTTTTTATTTGTATATTAGGTAAAGTAATTTTAACTATGTAATTGTGAGATAAATTGTATAAGATACTTGCAATTCTAAAGTCGGTTTGTTCGTCCGTAATATATAGCTCTTATTGGTTATTTTAATCCTGTTAGAATATATATGATGATTTCATATATTAATAGCCATGTACAATTTAGAGAGCCTGTCGCGCTGAAATCTTAAAATTATCCTTTATTTAAGTTTATTATAGTCAAAATTACATCAAAATTTAATCAATTAACCAAAGCAATGCATATTAATATTGAAATATAAATGAAGATATTTTCATATTTTATGGGAGCCGGTAGCTAGAAAAGTACTGCTTATGTGACTATTTTAAGATCGAGTACTTGAATATTTGAGAGAGAGGGTACGGATATGCTTTGATTTAATTTGAACCTGTACTTCTCAAAGCCTTTGGTTTTTTGTAAGGATAACAAACATTTATGTTTTCAATTTTTACTTTTCAGGGAAGCAGTCTTGATCTCAGTTTTGTGGATATTCCACACCTCTCTATCTCTTTATTTGTACATTACTATGTACACCAAGGCTCTCTGCAATGTTCTTAAACATTTGTTTGGTAATTATAACATTTTATATCTATATTTGGCTATTTCGGTAACAAAAGTTTAAATGTTTTATATTTTCTCTAAAATCCCTGAACATTTGGACACCATAGATTAACATATCATATACGCTATTAAAGTGATAGTTGCACTAGGTGCATTTAAACTTGAATTTAGTGAACTGCATATTTTTTTCTGTTCAATAGTTTAAACTACATCTATAGTATATATAATTGAAAGAATTTAAATTTTTTACCATGTAGTTTTAAAAATATCAAGACTTGTAAATCATTTTTTTTTATATATACAACATAAATGGCTGTCCTGTATTTACATAAACAGCATGATGACTATTTTAGTGGTGCCTATTTGATTGTCATTTATTGTAATACAAAATTAATACCTATATGTTAGTTGGTATACTTGTATCTTTTGCTTCAATCATTTTTCTGAAATGCTCTTCATGCAACTATCCCTTTGCTTCTAATGTATCTTAATTAGGGATGGCAATCCGTCAAATTTTTGGACCGGATTCGGATTCTTACAAGAATCCGTCAAAAAAAGGCGGATTCCCGATTCTTATTTTTGGCGGATTCCGGATTCTAGCAATATTTTTGAAGGCTTTTTAAATTAAAAAAATTAAGTGCTACATATGTCCTAAAAATTAATGTTCTTGGTTTTCTCTATAATTCTCTTTCGAGAATAGAACCAAATTTTAAAAGATATTATATATAATGATGATAATCTTTGCCTTCATAAAGGTGGAGTGGAAGGAATAAACTCAAGACGCTAATTTTAGCCAGCAATTAAGAATCCGAATCTGCTATTAAAAAGCGGATTCCGGATTCGGATTCCAAAATTGGCTAAAAATTGGGCAGATTCCGGATCCCGTATTCAGATACGGATTGCCAACCTAATCTTAATACTTCATCCTTTATAATAGTTTATGTACGTATTATATAAGGAGGGAAAACAACAATGCAAAGACTTGAAGATTTGTGCCAACATTTGACCAAGATTCCGGAACATATCTCATTTCTGATGCTAGGTAAATATAGAAATTAAAGTTAACACCCTTTCTTTCAAACTTTTTTGTTGATTTATTAACTAAAGAGTTCTTGTTTCAGATGTTAATATTTTTCAACCATGTTGAATCTCGCCCCCTCCCCCTCTTTTTGAAGAAAATAATTTGAACTTTTCTTACCTTAAATCCCTATGCTTTTGTTAGGTCAAATATTTGTTCAAGTGGAGGGAGTGGGGTTATTCTTTAAATAGACAAACAAGCTCATTTTAACAAAATTACCCAATGTAATGTTTCATTTTTTCAGAAAGTTCAGTTACTGAGAAGTCGCTGGCTGAGCTTGTAGCATGGAGTTTAGGTGTGTAGAAAAATAAATTAGCTGATTCTAATTTAAAACACTTATGATCTAGAAACAAACTACCTTCTAAAAAAAAATTATGATTATATTTTTCTTACTTCTGTAACCTAATTATGTTTTTTTTCAGTTCTTGGAATTCAAAATATATCGTTATATGACCACAAAGGTCGACTGAAAGAAAATCAAGACTCGCTACTTTTGCATATACACCATTATGTGAAGGTAATTATGTCAAGTTTTAAAAGAATGACATATATTTTATATACATTTATTTTTTTAAATATACAACAAAGATAAATATATCCAGAATCGGAGCAGTAATCGAAAACCACATAAAAAGTAATTCTAATTTAGAAGCTAAAGTTGGACAGGCAGATTCATGTTACATGGCAGCCTAACTCGAGTTTGAGCCCTTGCAGCCAAGATAAAACATTAATCATTTCCCAGGCAGGAAACATAGCAATGAATTTAATAATAATTACTTTATGTTAATGGTAAGTGGGATTAAGTAAGAAAGACTTTTGTTATATTAAAAACAAAAATAATGCCGCCAAGCGCTCTAAATGCTAAAAATGAACTTATTTGACCATAAAAGATTAATCAAATCAAAGAAATTGAACTTATATATCAGGACAATACTATTTAATGAGAATGGGCGGGCAGCGAATTAAGATAGGAATATCAAGCATTAAAGACATAATATACTATTTGGTAGAGATTAAGTCTAAAATAATCAAGGATCTAGAGGGATAAGACAATGGCCGATAAATTGATGTACATCCCCTATGATGATACACAAAATTAACCCTTCTATATATTAAAATTATTAGTTAAAGCATTTGGACACACTTACCTAATGAACCAACCAATCAAAATTCATTAAAAGTCCCCTAAGTTGTTAAGCCAACGAATAAGAAAACGTTAGGTATAAATATTATAAAAAAATTAGTAACTACCTAGTATAATAAATAGCCCAATAATCCTGATAAAAATACTGAAGGGAAATTTGTGTGAGAGAAAACTTAATTCGAGTTTAACAAAACTCTTAATTGGCTAGATAAAATTAGTGATTTAATGCTATTGTCACCCGCAGGATGGCTCAATCTATGTCGACATAAACGCTAACGGCGAAATATTGACAAGTGACGGCATTATCATCGAGGGAACAACAAACGGCGGCAGCGGCTATAAAAATGGCAAGAATGGCAGTTGCATCAACGGACAAAATGGCAGTGTTGCTAACGGCGGCCACTGCCATATGACTGGAGCCGCTACTGGTGGCAGCTGTAAGCAGCTGAATATACGATTGACGCTGCTGTCAGCAGATGATGGAAAACAACAAATTGTAAGGTGAGATGAAACGAATAAGTAATATTTTTAAAAGCGAATTTTTTCTATAATCAGGGTCGGTACGTCGTCCGGGACGGTTACCCTTTTTTTCGTTATGTTAGACATGTTACTATTGTCCTATCTATCTAAACTTTGCATGATGATTTATATAACAGTTATTTACGATTTAGGAAGCGTAGCAACTCTCTAGTCGTTACCAGAATGTCCTTACGTCCATTTAAATTAAACATGTTGAATTTTAACCTATAAACAACAATTTTTAAACGATAAAATTAATTTATTTATCTGATTTTTGGAATACTGATTCCTATTGCAACAAGGTACAATATTAAAAGTGAAGCTTCTACAACGATTTGCAGTTTTGACACCTTTCCTGATGGAATTAAAAACAATACATTAATCTTAATAGCAAAGGTTTTTTTTCTTTATAGTGAATTAACTTTTATTTTTATGTTTTAGATGTACACAAGGATTCAGTGAACGCGTGACTCGGGGAAGTCTAAAGGCTGAGCAAATAGACGAAGCTTTAGTGAATAAAACATTAGCTGAATCATCGAGGCTACCTGACCCAGAATTATTAGTTAGGGTTGGCAAGCTTAATAGGTAAATAAACAACATGTTGTGTTATTTCTATTATTTTCATTGTAAGGTCATAGAAAGCAACGTATGTCCTGCTATTGGATGTACAGCGATACCAAGTAATTAATTCTAGGGGCTTTGAATTTGAAGGATAATGGAAGGGGCAGAAAACTTATAAACTTATAAAAAGAAATCATCTAAAATCATCCTGACACCAATGTGAAGCTTCCCTTAAATGGAGAACTCAATTGGTTTAGTTGGTGAACGAGATCTTAAGGTTAATTTTAATCCATAAAGATTTAAAAGGTATACCGATACAAAACACTTTGTTCCATTTTTAGGCATTAAAAAAGGAAATGTTTTGGACTTTATTTTTATCATAATAATCTAGTACAAAGAAAAGTTATAGAAATTTTATTTGCAAGAGTTTAGTCATTTTATGGACAATGACAAAACATAGAGAAACAATAATGGTTAATTTAGAATAATATTTATTTCAGTAATCATGAGTATCCTCCATGGGAAATACGACTCAGTGAGATGCATTCCATTGACCCTTCTGCAGGAGTTTACTTACAACAATTTGCAGGTAGAAAGAAAGATATTTAGACAGAGAGAGAGACAGACAGACAGTTAGATAGACAGACAGCAGTCAGATGGATACATATATTCCATTTATCCTACTTAAGGCTTTTACTTACAACAATTTGCGCGTTTACAGATAGATAGAAAGATATATAAACATATATACAGTTAGATAGATAGATTCATATATTCCATGGACCCTTTCGCAGGCGTTTAATTATAACATTTTGCAGGAAGATAGAGAGACACCTAGACAGTATAGTAACAAAAAGAAGCATAAAAAGATAGAAAGTCTATTCCATTTATCATTGGGGTTTCTCCTATATATCATTATATTAGTGCGCCACTGCACTGGTTCTAATAACAAGGGGAGACTTTACAGTTTACTTATTATTTCTGTTTTTAGATGTTATGATGAGATACAGTAAGTGTGAGCAAAGATTTGGCAAATAAAGGATCACATTGATTGTACTGCAAGATCTGTACGGACTGTACAAAGGTCAAGGATCACATTGATTTTACTGTAAGATCTGTACGGACCGTACAAAGGATCACATTGATTTTACTGCAAGATCTGTACGGACCGTACAAACTGTACTGCAAGATCTGTACGGACTGTACAAACTAGTTATCCAATTATCCACCAACCTCCATAGCTGATATATAATCATGAAATCAATTCAATATTATGTTTAAAACAATTGTACCAAATAATTTGCAGTGTATGGGAATCCATTCTTTAACGGAACTAAGCCGCTGGACCTAACGGGACCGCTCAGGGGACCTTACGACTGCGCTAGGATTACCTAACCTTATTAAAATGGAGAAAATTCCATATGGATGCAATTCTTTGTAAACTTAAAATTATGTTTCTGTAACCTATCAACAAGGGGGGGGGGGTTTGACACATTTGCGTAAACAGTGAGTATATGCTTTATCTTTGGACTGAGAGGATAGGTTATAAGGGATAAAATCATTCTTATATGATAAATTTTCCCAAGTTTTAAGATTTTTTGGATAGGCCATCAGGTTTAGGAGCTACAGGCCTCCAGGTTCAGGAGCTGTAGGCCTTTAGTTGGTCTCTGGACTGGTAAAAAAAATATTTTTTTTTAAGAGATAGAGGTCAACTTATTTTGTTCAAATATGTAAACAACATTTGAAAATATGCATATTTTGTTATATATAAAATGACCTCTAACTCTTCAAAAAAAATATTTTTTTTGTTTTTACCTGTTCAGAGACTACATGGAGGCCTTCAGCTCCTGAATCTGGAGGCCTATCCAAAAAATTAATCAAATAAGAATGATTTTATCAATAATAACCTATTCTCTCAGTCGACAGATAAAGCCTATATTTACTGTTTACGCAAATGTGTCAAAACTTCCCCCCCTCTTGTTTGTACCATACCATAGATAGTTTTAGATACCATAGGAAAGGGACAGTTTCAATCAAGGAATTTAACGACTTTAAATACCAGTAAAAGAAAAATCCATCTATTTCATTTAGTTTGTAATTATTAAACCCGGGATGCGGAGCCGTTTGATTTTTGGTGCGGTTCCGCGGAGCAGCCTCTGAAAATAACTGCTGTGGATTTGGCTCCGGCTCCGACCTAAAAACAAGAAAAAATCAACAAAAAATTTTTTCCATATCTATTTTTGACTTTTGAAGGTTTTAAAATTTCAATTTTTGAGAAAAATGGACTTGAAAATAACGGCTCCGGCTCCAGCAAAATATGGCGGCTCCGCATCCTTGCATGCAACCATTATGATAGAGATAGTATATCACCAGTTTTTTTTTTTTTTTAATTATTACATGAATTAAATAAGTTAAATTCCTTTAATGGAACAGTCTTCAATAAATAAAGATGGCCTATTGTCCTTTCTAACTTAATTAAAACACACTGTACTAAACATGCCATATGTATGATATGTAAATGCACAAATAATTAGAGGAAATAAAGAGGGGTGACAAAACGCTAAATTTGCTTTATTGATAAGTAAATACCTAATATATTTTTCTTTCTAAGCAAACATTGGAGAATTTACCAAGAATTTAAGTAACATTTACTAATAAGGTAAATATTGCGTCAGAAACGTCGTTTTGTTGTCCCTCTTATGGTAGAATATGAGCTCTGACAATTTTGAGTTTAACATTATCTGTTTTAAGTTTTAATTTTAAAAATTATGTTTGCTGATATAAACCTATTTCCTTTATAAAAATTAAAATTGTTAATTACCAAAATTATTCTATGCTAAAATTATTAGGTTATCAATTTAGATTTAATGTGAAAAGGAAAAAATGTTTTTTTTATTATTTTTTTATCTACTTTTCTACAATAAAATACATAGGCAGCAATTTTATTCGTTTTAGAACTCGTTATGTGTGTGTGACCATAACTTCATAGCTTTGGAAAAAAAGATATTTGAAGTGGCTTTATATACTATAAGTATAATAAAAAACGATCAAAATTGATGAATTTTAAATTACTTTGATTGTTCGGCTAAAACTATTTGTTAAAAAATTTTCCAGTAGGTGGATTTTTATAAAATAGATTATTGATTTTTAAAACATTACGTCATTTTTCGTTTTTTGAAGACAAAAAAAAATACAAAGTATCGTTCTAGATAAACCACAATTTTATGTTATGTACCTAGATGCTTTTAATGTTACATTCTTTCTTTTGTAAGAAAAATTCCATGTTAGTTGTTATTTAAAAACTTATTGTTATTTATTTAATTCTTATTTTTTGATTTATTAATTTTAATTTAATGTGTTAAGCAATCTCCCTAATTTATTGATAATTTTTGCTTATTATTAAATGAAATTTTTAATTAACTTTATTTATTTTTCTATTTTATTGATTTATTATTAAGGTTGAAAATAGTATTTTCTAGCTGTGAGAAGTTTTTAGATTTTCTTTATCAAAATAAAACTCTGCTTGTAAAATAAGCTAATATGAAAAAGTAAATGTAAGGCTTTTAAGTCTGCTTAAATTTTTATAGAGCTTATAGCAAATGCTTTTTACTAAATTCTTTTAAGAACTTTTTTTAACCTGGTTTCAGATTGAATAACTTTTAGACACAACAAGAAAATGTCTGGAGTACTTGAGAGTTATGTAAACAGACCAGTTTCTGTCATCACAGCTGATGGTAGAAACTTTATTGGTAAGTAATCCCCCCCCCCTCCTTAGTAGACAATCGTAGAAATTCCATCCCCATAAAACGGACGAAAAAAGGTGCCCTGCAGAGTTTTTACCCATTTTGGAGGATTTTCTCGAAAATTAACTTATTAAATCAGTAAAAGTTTAAAATAATGATAAATTTGCCCTCAAAATAGCCACAAAAAAATACGGCTTAACAGCTTAGCCGTTAACAGTTACTTTGCGCTGCCCCAGTCTGATGGTGGTTATACTGGGAATCTTTACAGGTCAGCGTACCTGGGGAGCCTCATATGATGACTTGAAGAACTTAATTTTTATAGACATTTTTCATTCTTCTGAAGTATTAATTATCCATAAGCAGTTAATTTCCTAAAATATGTATCAAATTAACTGTGAAAAAATAAAAATTTGTAATCAAATATTTTATAGTTAATCATTCCTTAATTATAATACTTTCAGGCTTAAAAGTTTGACTAATGATATATACAAGGATTAATACGCCCATAATTATAGATTTCATAATTAAATTACATAAAACTTACTAAAGAGAGGCTTTTGATGCTATTGCTTTGATTGTTGCTTGTTGAAGAGCTGAAATAAATAAAATCTCGTTACATGAATTGCTAATTG
>LS048432.1:3000-14546 GCA_900241095.1 Acartia tonsa | reverse complement strand
GTATCATCCAATTTTTATATGTTCTTTTTTTGTGTATGTCAGGTTTTAAAACTTCGACAAACGGGCTTTTTTACCCGGTTACAGCGGCCGAAACCGGCTGAAACACTAAATTTGAAATAAATCACTTCGTATATTACTTGTAGCCCTATAGATTACATGAGGTTGTGTAGTTTTCGATTACGGATCGTATCAAAGTTCTAAAAAGTCTTCATCTCACTTTGGGCGTTCAAAAATTACGTTTTTCATTTTTTTGTTGAAATAACCGGGTATTTTGGAAAAAGCGGCTTTTAATGCCGGCAAAAAACCACCCAAAACGGGTTTAAATACCTGTTGTGCATTTATGGCCAGGCCGAACCTTTTTTTTTGCAACTTTCCTGTGCACGCTACTAGAGGAAAACAAAAAAAATTGTAATTCCGTTTTGACCATTTTAAAGCTTCCCTGAAATTTTCAGCTCGATCGGCCCATAAAAGTGGCGCTTGGCACTAATGGGTTAAACATTTATCGCTTGGAAAACTTGAGCTCATAAATAGACATTTTTTTCCTATACAGATCTGTCATGGATCTTGATGCAATAAAGCAGGCTGTTTTGTAAATGTTAAAAATTGGAAGATTTTCTTAAATAAAAGTTCCCGCAAGTATTAAATAAAAGTCTAAAGTCTTTGTACGGTGATTTCCTTAAAACTTAAATACTATTTAAAAAGCATAGCAACTCTATAATAGTTACCAGAAAGTGAGACGTTCATTTTAAACATTATAATTTTTAATTTTTTTATACAAAAATGTTTTGTTTGATATTTCAATTATATTCATCTTATTTTTGAATCAGTGATTTCTAGGACAACCAAGTACAATAGTTTAAGCGAAGCATCTGTTAATCAAGTAATAAAAATGTAAGTATGGCCTTAAACAAAAAACTATATTTACGCAATTTGCAACAAGCTTAAAGTTTTAACACTCTACAAGTGTTTATGTTCGTTTGTTATAAAGTTAGATTTCAGAGCTTTGCTTTTATGGAAGTTGTCATCCTTGTTGTTAAACTCTAATAAAATTGTCAAAAGTACATTTTTCGATTAAAGCGCTAGTCTATATTAGACCAGGGACAATATTAGACAAAACCTAAATCTAAAGAATTGATAATTTACCTTTGACCCTTGTGAATAGTCGCATCCATGTAAGCCACTCCTTCCTACATAAAGTATAAAAAGGTATATAAAATCATTGATAAAATTTGAAGAAGAAAAAAACAATATTACAATTAAACTATTGTAAAGAGAATGTAATATTTAGCAATTCTGTACAAATTTATTCACCTATACTAGATAGTTTCTTAAAAAGAACTAAAAATAACGAGACCCTTTTTTCATCACCCGGCCCTAAAAAGATTTTTGGGTAAATTAGTTAAATGTTGGTAAATCTAATACTTTGGGGGGTGAGGGGTGCTAATTAGTTTCTTTCCCACTTAGACGTTCCTTTCAACAATGAAAACCAGAATATAAAACAAGGATGACAACATTTATAAAAGCGAAGCTCTGAAATGGAAGCACAAACAAACATTAAAACTTGTAGAGTGTCAGGACTGGATAAACAGAATATTAATGAATATGTTTATTCAAAATTGTAAATTAATTTGTTGCAAAACTGATTAAATACATGTTACTGTTTAAGGACATACTGACGTTTTTATGACTTGATTATAGAGATACTTCGCTTATAACACTATACCTTGTTGTAAAAGGAATCAGTATTCAAAAAAATCAGATAAATAGAACTTTAACATTAAAAAATTAGTTGTAATAAAAGTTTTAAAAATCAACATATTTAAAATGGACGTAAAGATATTCTGACAAAGATTATAGAGTTGCTACGCTTTCTAAGTCGTACCTAATTACTACAGGAATGATCATGCAAAGTTTAAAATCGATAGAACAATTCTAACATGACGGACGTACGGACGGATGTACGGACCGACCCTAATTATAGAAAAGTTTTTCTTTTAAAAACCAGAATATAAGATAAACCTGTTGAAAACCATTCATATCTTCTGTGAAATGATAGCCTGCCTCTTGTCCTGCCTAAATCGATATAATATTACTTGGATGTACTCTAATAAAGGGATGCTCGCAGATGGCTAAAAAACGATACCCAACATCCACCTACTTTCTCAATCCACTCCCACTGGATAAACGAACTAACCAATAAATAAGATTCGTATTAGCAAGCTAAATTGACGAAAATTTTGCCCGGTCAATATATCCAATTATATTCTATATCAATTCATGACTACAACAAAATAAAACAAGTAAACATGGACAATTATGTCACTAATCGCAATCAGAGGAGCAATAACAAGTGAAATATATTTGACTAAAAATAACAGGATGTCTAAGTGTCTGTGTACTAAGTGTACTTAGGAATCATGCAATTGTTCTCCTTTACCATCTAGCTTCTTATAGGTTATTGAAAGATTTATAGTTATTTTGGGGGACCCCAAAAATCACCCCAAAAAATGACCAAATACCAATTTTTTTCTTTTTCTATTTAAAACTAAAAATTTAAAGTGGGGGTTACTCCTAGAGACCTCTAGGAGCGTAGCCGCTAGTATCATATAAAACATGAAAGTTTGTTTATCTGTTTTATAAGAGATGAGCCGATTGAGTTCTTATTTATAGGAAAGAATCACATAGGGCCAGAATGGTTTTAATAAAAAGCCCATAGATGCTAGAGGCGTTGCTGAGCCGATAGTTTTGAATAATGCAACGTATTATTAATTTATAATACAAAGTAGAACGATGTCCGTCTGAAGCTTAAAATCTCAGTAACCACTTAACCAATTGGGCTCTACTCTTTATATACCTACGGTGATGGTTTTAAGCTATTTTCCTGAGATGTGGGACACCCACAAAAAAATTATATAAAATTGATTGGCTTGACAATACAAATTTACACAATTTCAAACTCGATCATAGAAAATGGGGGTTACCTTGAGCCAAGCTTAGTGTAGGGGGTTATGACTGGTGCCCCGTGAAACTTTCAGGGGTACTGATCCTCCCATGTAGAAAAGTAGGGTTACCTAGAGCCAGGCTTGGTGTAGAGGGTTATGACTGGTGCCCCGTGAAACCTTCAGGGGTCCTGATCCTCCCCTGTAGAAAAGTAGGGTTACCTTGAGCCAGGCTTGGTGTAGAGGGTTATGACTGGTGCCCCGTGAAACCTTCAGGGGTCCTGATCCTCCCCTGTAGTCATCTTCTCCATATTCATGGGTCTAAAGTATTTCAAATAAAGCTTTTCAAGTATGTCTTCAAAACCGAGTAATATCCGCTGGATTAGGACTGCTTTTAAGTCATACTGAAAAGTCATGTATTGTATCTTATCATAAATAATAGTCTATTTCAAATATTTTGAAATGATGATAGAAATTGTTGTTCTATATTTTAATTATTAAAAAAGGATATATTTGGACGATAAGGAATATTGTAACAAACATAGCAACTCTTTAATAAAGTTTTAAAATGTAAGTTGATCTATAAAGAGCCTTCTCTTCTAAATTATTTTCTGATTATTTTATTTTAAAAACGCTTTTTTACATATTGTCTTCCTTGTTAGATTATAAGAATATTTTTCATGAATTTCTGTATTAAAGAAGCGTATATTTATATATTACTTATGAAAATCCAAGACATGTCATTCAGATATTTTTAGTAACATAGGCATAGGATGTGAGAATCTAACCTGGGCCTTCTTAAAATAAGGAAGACAATCTTCATAGCTCCAGCCCTTGGCACCTTCAGATTCCCATCTAGATGAAAACAAAATCAATATGAATAGTTTGGTGCTTTCCCTCAAAGTGGCCAATAACCAACGAAGAACCCACCACCCAACCCCCTCCATTATTTTGGAATTAAATTTTAATAAGTGCCGGGGGAGGGCTCTCTAACCATGCAGGGATATTTTACATGACTCATTGTTTTGAAACTTAGACAAGTATTTCACATCCTGGCATAATCAAATGCATGACATGAGACAAACCCCAAACTGTCCCAGTTTTGAGCAAGACGAATCCTGTGACGTCATATAAAAAGGGAAGGGGGGAAGAAAATCTCTTCCCTTTTCTCCCATCTCTTTTGAAGAGATTTTCCCCCCTTCCCTTTTTCTTTCCTGAAACGTATATGACGTAACTGGAATCGTCTTGCTCAAATCTGGACAGTTTGGGGTTTGTCAAAAAATTCATACACAAACTAAATTACGATGATTATACCCCCAAACTGTTGGTTTGTACTAATCAATAAAATTTTGATAAAAGTTCCCAAGGTTTTTAAGCAAACTAATGAGAGAATGTGTTTATAAAACTTTGGGTACCCGTATAATTTACAGATTAAATGCCTCATCCTCCTTGAGAAAATACACTAAAATTCATTTTGCTAAACTAGGCTAGTAAAGGATTAAAAGAGACCTTCGGATATTGTGGCCATGCAAAGAAAAAATATGTTTGATTGGGGGCACCAAGAACATTTTTTCCCAACATGTGCTATCCCTAATTACATGTAATACTAACTATACTAGGAGATTAATTGATACTTGGTCTTGCCCTTGCCTTCAGTGAAACAGGGATAGGAATATTGAAGATAAATTCATCTTTTTTTCTGGTAGCTCAAACATGTAAGAGAAACAGGAAAAATTATTACATACTCAACTTTAGCCCAATGCGTAATTTTGACTATAACAAATGGGGAGGAGGGAAAAATTTATCTCTCTTTCATTGTCTTATCCCTATATCCCTGCTCTGGTCCACACTTTCCCTTGCCCAAAAATAACAAACAATATTATTTGTGTAAAGTATCAACAATTTACAGAAGGAGAGAGAGGGGACAATGGGCTGTTTATTACACTAATCCCCAAAGTTAAACAACTTTGGGGACTTGTATAAGAAAAGCTAAGTATCCAAACGTTTCCACCATTAATTGTAATCTATAGAAGGGGTAATTTTGTTTATCATCATTGGGTATGTACATCAATTTATCGGCCATTGTCTTGTCCCTTAAGATCCCTGCAACAATGTACAGAAGCAAAATTTGATGACAAATAATATATTAAAAGCTTCTGACTTATATAAAATGTACCATTGAGTTGATAATTAATAATTAGAACCCTAATAAAGTTTAAACAGAATTAAGAATAATTCAAACTGATTAATATCCGCTGGATTAGAACCGTCCTAAGCCATACCAAAAACCCATGTATTGCATTTCAGACAATTTTCTACGAAAGTAAAATAAAAATCGTAATAGTAATGAATTTTGGCCCAGGCCAATAAAACTGGAAATAATCTTATAATTTTTAGTTTTACTCTCCGCGGAAAGCTGTCTGTAATACGATGCAATAAAGAACTATTCTAAGCAATCAACTACAGACAACTGAACAGGTAGACGTTAAAACATGCCTTTTATTTTAAAAAAGTATTTTTATTGTGTCCTATACATGTAAATAATAGTCCTTACAAATGAATCATAATAAAAAAGTTTAATTGCTTTGTAAAAAGTCATTCTTGTGTATTCGGACTAATTTATCAGCGTTGAAAAAAAGAAGATCAATTGTTTTACGCAAGTAAACTTTTAAAACAGCTAAACCATTTCTAAAAGAAAGCAAAAAAGATAATTATTAAAAAGTCAGATAGACATCCTATTACTTTAGTCTTTAGGAATTTACATGAAAGATAGAAAAAATATATAAGCTACAAATTTAATAAACATTTAATATTTCATATATTTTCCCAATATTGTTTGAAAATCAACCTAAAGGTTGTACACAGTGATCTAAAGGGATAAGACAATGAATTAATGTACATCCCAAATAAAGATACATAAAATTTCTCTTTCTGTAGATTTAAATAAGTGGTTGAAACGTTTGAACACTCAACTTAATGATCCAACCAATTAAAATTAAAATTAAAAGTCCCCAAAGTTGTTAAATCAACGAATAAGAAAACGTTATTATAAAACTTTAGGGACTAGTGTAATAAACAGCCCATAGTCCCCTCTCTCTCAGGTTCGTATATCTTGTATAAAATCTCTGATTGTAATGTAAATGCTTTGTTCTACATCTTTTATATTCTTTTTAATAGCAAAGCTACTCTATAACTACCGTTGTCTGTCCGTCAGTCAGTTGGTCTAATCATTGTTTTATCCGTCTGTCGGTTATAATTCAAAAGATAATTTTTAAAAAAGTTTTCGTTATCTTTTTGGGTTTTTGCATATTCTCTGTTTCTTTTTTTATGACAACTGAAGATCTTAGTCCATTTGTCCATTCCATATTCTTTTGTCTGCTTTTGGATGTTGTCATCCTTGTGAACTTATAAATAGACCTTTCACATTGAACATCTATCTATACCCTTTGACTATCTATCTACATTCTACATATCTTGGTTTTACTATAGATTTTTTCTATCTATTTGTCTCTATGAAAAAAACAGGATTATTTTTCCAGTATGGCATCAAAATCGATTGATATCGCTGGATTAGAACCGGTTCTGAGCCATACTGAAAAAGCATGTGTAACAGCGTATTGAAGACAATGTTTCTCGTATATTAGAATAAAAAGCATAAACTTAATGTTTTTTAGCTTAGACCTTCGGCCGGGTTTTACTTTTATAATTTTTCATCTTAATATTCGCAGGAAGTTGTCTAAAAACGATGCGTTAAATAACGGCGTTGCTAAAAAAGGCCAACTCTACAAAAGACCAACACCTACAAAAGACTAACTCTACAAAAGACCAACACCTACAAAAGACTAACTCTACAAAAGACCAACACCTACAAAAGACCAACTCTACACAAGACCAACACCTACACAAGGTCTACCCATGCAAAATATCAATTGATACAACTATATTGTTATATAAATATCAAATTTATTAATAAAGCAATACATTTCTGACATTTCATCAAAAGATTACCATTCGTTGCAGAATGTTGGATTGTAATGATTTTTTTTATCATTAAAATTGGAAGATTTTTATCATGTAAATTGGAAGGTTTAGGATTTTATCATTAAAATAAGAAGATTTTCATGCAATTATTTCATTACATTGCTTGATACAAAAAAAAAATTTCTGCTTATTCTCGTAATTGTGTCGTTTATGATCTATTTAAAACAATCATTTAATTCATTTGATAGATACAGATATAATGTTAGATCATTTGCTGCTTTAGACCTTCTAGCATTACGATTTTTTTTAATGTTGGTCTTTTATAGGTGTTGGTCTTTTGTAGAGTTGGTCTTTTGTAGGTGTTGGTCTTTTGTAGCAACGCCTAGTTGGTCTTTTGTAGGTGTTGGTCTTTTGTAGAGTTAGTCTTTTGTAGAGTTAGTCTTTTGTTGAGTTGGTCTGTTGTAGCAATGCCATAAATAACTATTCTTTTCATTTCCCAGTATTTAACTATGAGCTATTACAAGTCGCACATTACGTCCGGAAAATTAAGTGATATGATAAAGCTTGCCGAAATTTGTCTCTAATAACCTCAATTATCACAAAATTTTGCTGTGCTACTTTGGACATAATTATCCTTAGTTTTTCTTGGTATAACTCCAATTCTAATAGTTGATGTAATAATAAAGAAAATAGTGTATATATTCTAGTTGCGCTACTTATAGACATAATTGTCTCTGTATTTTTCCAATTATAATAGTTGACAACTTAATCAGTGAAGTAATAATAAAGAAAATAGTGTATAAATTACAGCTGCGCTACTTTGGACATAATTATCTCTGTATTTTCTTGGTAGAACTCCAATTATAATAGTTGACAACTTAGTGAAAAGATAATTAGGAGGACAGTTATTTTATGGTTCAATTTTCTAAAGATACAATTTATTGTCCGTGTTTCCTATAAGATCTTTGAAACGGCAACATCTCATGTAAAATGCAAAGCCATTAATACAACTAATTTTGAGATATATTTTTCCACATATGATTTCAATTGAGGAAGGAGACAGTGTAAAATACAATGGTGTCCAAAATTTTATAAACATGTTCTCTTTTTCATAAAACTTTAGGAACTTATATTATTAAATATTGATTGGTTGAAACCAATAGAAGCTTCTAATAGTGCCTACAAAATGACGTCATACTAGCCTACCATCCATCAGTTAAAGTGTATACCGGCCTGCGATTGATAATTTAGTCTGTGTATTAGCCTATCATTGGTCATTTGTGTTGTATGACGTCATTTTTATAGGCACTATAAATATATTACAAGTAATTTAGAAGGTTTAGTTCAGTTTATTTTAATTTAGTAATTAATATAATTACCTTATCCCTTAAGATCCCTGACGATTCTGAATAGAAATTTATACTAAAAACACTTTTCCTAGAAACAACCAGTCGTGAAATCCACTTATTCTTGCTCGCTACTTGTAATTTTGTTATGCAAAGTTATTATAAAATTATTATTTGTTTGTCGGACATTCCACTCTAAACTTAATAATTACATGTCAAATACTTGAGCCAAGGAATTAGTTTCTAAAGATATGTGTCTAACATTGACATATATGTATTGTATAACCCAGGAAGGGAGGAGACAATGGACTGTTTATTACACTAGTACCCTAAGTTATATAATGTTTTCTTATTCGATGGCTCATCAACTTTAGGGACTCATATTGAATTTTGATTGGTTTGTTAATTAGGATTAATATTTCAACCACTAATTGTAATCTACAGAAGGGGTAATTTTGTGTATTATTCCAGGGGATGTACATAAATTTATCGGCATTTGTCTTATGCCTGTGTATAACCAGTAAATATGGAAATATCGGTTTCTAATTTAGCTGGATATTTGTATGTATGCAAAAAATAAAAAAGTTTTATAAATAACCTGTTGTTTGGGAAAGCTATGTATTGGTCCATGGCATGTTTTGGGCATGGTATGGTGTGGTGTGTTTTGGATATACACCAAAGATAATATATAACTATTTGTTAGAGGTACTTTTTCTATAGTTTGGGTCTATACGCCAGTCCTTAAGTAACAGATAGTAATAGTATATTTAGGTATCTTCGAATTGTCCTATCGACATTGACCTTTGTATGTTGATTCAGTGAACAGTTTTGCATAACAGCTACCTCTTTTTGAAAATAAATCACTGTATATGACAATTAAAATTATTAGTTTTGTTAATCATAAAATAGATTTGGAGTTCCTTAAGAACTTCTTTTAATTACATATTATGAAAAAAACAATAATGACTACAACCATACGTTGCGAACGTATTTTGTTCACCAATTTATTGTAAAGGGTACTCTTGAAAATTGAATGTAAAAATCAGCAATAGCAGCAGAGCAGAAAAAATGACTACTTATCCGTTCATTTATAAACACAATTATTATCTGACAGATAGACAGACAAAGTAAAATATGGAGTAGCTTGGCTGGATGGCTTTAGCATATTATTGGCAAGTTTCCGTGCCATTCTTATCATAAACTATGCCAAAACAAACCAAATTAGACTCGTCAAGGTTATTAAATAAGGTATACCTTGCAATACATAGAAGTTTCGGGTATAGTCCCTTTCGTGAAAACGCCTCTTTAGAGCTATATTTTTTTTGAAATATATTATTAAATCTTATTATTGTAACAAAACCTAAAACTCTGTATTGATTGTGACGTTCTTTAAAGTGCATATAAAAAGGAATAAATTTAAAACTTGAGCCGAATTATTCCGAATGATGTGATGTTTGAAAATTCGACATTCGGAGATTAGGCCAAAAGTGTTATCCACTTTTTACAGGTAGTATAAAAAGCTTCATTAATTGTATACAAAAATCTGTAAATTAATTTCATCTAATACACATACGTAATTGATTAACCTCTTTCTAAAACCTTGTAAATAAACATATCAATCATAAACAAGTATTATAATCAGATATACTTATATACAAATTAGTTCCGGGGATATATATATCTCACATTAAACACCCTTTTTTGGTTATTTATTATTTCTTTTTTAGAATAACAATTCTATTTAAATCAATTTCTAAATAATTCATCCGTAATAATTATATTTTTCATTTAACAGCGTTTAACATTAATTTTAGAATTTTCCTATTGATTTTAAACTTTGAATGAGGATTCCTATAAAATTTAGGTAAGATTTAGAAAGCTTTGCGACTCTATAAACAGATTATCCTTTGTAAAAAAAAAAATTTGTGCGATATAATTTTTCTATTCATTTATTTTTTGGAATGTTGTATCCTATTACAACAAGGTACAGTGTTAGAAGCTTATCATTCCAAGCCCTCAGTAAACTAAGCAATAAACTTAAATAAAATATTTGCTTCGCTTTAATAGGTGTTGTCATCCTTGTATAGATGGTTATTAATAAAGCAGTAATCTACTTTAGTCATGTATATAATATAACCATGACTATAGAGACACTACCTTATCTATAGTTATATAGAATATATAGTGTAGATGGTTGATAATAAAGCAGTGTCTACTCTAGTCATGTATATTATATAACCATGACTATAGAGACACTACATTATCTATGGTTAAGATTTTGTTACTAAAAGCAGTTTCTATGGACAATTTGTAAGAATTTAAGTAGCAAACACATTATCATACTTCAAAGAACATTAACCAGTGATTAGAAACCAAAACAAATCACCAAATAATGTTCCATGAAATATGATAATTTATAATCATAATAGTACAGTGATAACAATTTAAAGAATTTGTCGATATAAGAAGATAAATTTAGTAAAATCCAAAAAGCTCATTAAACTGTGATATTCTAGTATATTTAATCATATCCCTATTTAATGACCTAAATGGAAATACTTGATAAACAAATTTCAATATGCTTACTAATTTCAGATACATTAGTTTATATAATGCTAGACCTAATATACAAGTGAGTAACGCGCGCTAGCAACCAGCGGTCAAATTATTAAGCGCATATTCGGCGGTCAAATTAAACCAGATTTGGCGCGCAAATAATTTTGTAGTTTATAAGCGCGTAGCTTTGGCGGTAGAATTTAAATACTGGTATTTTAGATGGACAGTGATAAAATGCCGTGTCACAAAGTAGTACGCGGTCATACGCAATGATTGAAGGGTGACGCAAATTTCAGATATCACTTTTCGCGATTTGATTTACTTATTTTCTCTATAAGATATGCTTGCAAGATTTTCTTATTCGCTATGATATAAAGATGAATTTTTCTAAAATCGCGGAAACTGAGTTCAGAAATTTGCGTCACCCTGGACTTATGAGAAGCTACCCTGTAAAGGAGAACCCGATCGGTTTAGTGGTTAGCAAGATCCTTCGCTACAAACAAAAAGACAGACAGACAGACATCATTCTACTTTGTATTATAGACTACTTTGTATTATAGATATACGCACAATATACAAACAGTATTAAGTAACTAACTTGTTAAGTCGAGTAAATCATATCATGGTGTTAAATCATCATTTTGATAATACGAACACAGTAATAGTGTCTGACTGATTATGACGTAACAAAAAAAATTAGCCAATGAGAGGCCACTATAAATTT
>LS048430.1:7238-18004 GCA_900241095.1 Acartia tonsa | reverse complement strand
ATTTTGGCTTGATTTTGTATATTTTTCTTTAAACTATCACATGACAAACTATAATCATATAGACGTGCATTAACTTCTGCATAGTATCATAGTATTTATATTCGCTATGAAGACACAATTGCCAAGGATGAAGGGGACATTGGGCTGTTTATTACACTAGTCCAAAAAGTTTTATAATAACGTGTTCTTATTTGTTATCCTAATAACTTTGTAAACTTTTATTGAATTTTGATTGGTCGATTCATGAAGTTGAGTGTCTAAACATTTCAACAATTAATTGTGATTTATAGAAGTTCTGTGTATCATCATTGGGAATTTACATCAATTTGAAGGCCATTGTTTTATCCCTTTAGAACCTTGCACAATAGCAAACAAGAAATGGTTTATATAGGTGATTATAGGCAAAGTATAGGAACAATTTATGCTCTTGTAATAATAGTTATATAGACAGCTTTCTGTGGATATTAAAATGAAAAATTGTAAGATTAAAGCCAGCATAACTGGTATTAATTTTATGTTTTTTGTATTTTAATATTCGCGGAAAATTGTCTATAATACGATGCTATACATGATTTTTCAGTTTGGTGGAGTACCAGTTCGAATCCAGCGAATATTCATATGTTTCGAATCCATACTGGAATATGGGTTTAAGTGATATAAATATGTGATACTTATGCGGCAGTGAATATATACCATTAATAAATCATGAACTTTCGGGATTTTGAAGTTTTTATCTTTAACACCACAACGATTGGTTTCATAGAATCTTTTGTAATGTTATGCTTTGTATTTGATTATCTATAGGAATTGGTCATTATCGAAGTTTACTTTTTACTCTCAAAGTTGTAAAATTTAGAATAACTAGATTTTTAGTTAAGCACTTAACTGTGCATAACAATTAGTGGTAGAAACCTTTGGACACTCAACTTATTGAACCAACCAATCGTATTTCAATAAAAGTTTTAAAAGTTGTTAAGCAAAAATAAGAAAACATATATGTATTATAATACTTTGGGGACTAGTGTAATGAACAGCCAAATGTCCTCACCCTTCCTGATAGATAATCGACCTTTCCCAATTTTTGACCTAGGTATTATCCATGATAAGTTGCGTCTATTTTTGAGATCTTACCCTTCACACATACATACATTTAGCTACTTTACTATTAGTGCAGTAGCTTCACCCTTAGTGGGGATCTGAGATCTGAAACGAAAACGATCGGTTCAGTGGTTGCTGAGACCTTAAGCTTCAGACTGGCGGACAGACATACGGACATCGTTCTACTTTGTATTATAGATATTGTGCCGGTGCATTACACATGACGATAATTCTGCTGGTGTGGTAAAATATTGTATATACTTTGAAACAAGCGATAATAATTGTGCTTCGCTTCGATGATCTTTGAACATCAAAGTTTTGTAAAAATTAAACTACCGATAATATCATCACAAACTAACTTCACTAAAAAGTTATTAAAGATTTTATGGGATAAGACAATGGACGATAAATTGACATACATCCCTAATTATGATAAATAAAATTACCCATTCTTTATATCAAAATTATTTGGTTAGAAAGTTTAGACACCAAACCAAAAATCCCAGTACCCAAAGTTTTTCAGCCAATAAATATGTTAACATGGTTACAAAACATTGGGTACCATGGTTATACAGCTAATTATTAGACAGGATAAAGGCATTGGAGACTTAATGTATCTCTAACCCATTATATTATGTTTCATATAATTTTTCCAAGCTACCAAAGACGGGATTTACTATTAAAAAACTTTACTAGTTATTCAAGTTGTCAGTCCGTACATCAAATACCCCTGTCCAGAGATCATCCAGCTTACTAGTTCTGTCTGTCGGTAGGCGATGCTACAAAAGGCATAAATATTCATATATTTATTATTTATGTAATGATGATTTTTTTTATTCTTATTGCATATTTATCTTTTTTACTTTTTAAAGACAACTAAACATCTGCTTTATAATTTTTAAGTTAGAAAAAAGCAGATAATTCGTGGCAAAAAAAAATTCTAAGGAAGATATATCTTAAGTCATTATTGCAATGCTCCAATGTTCCTTGCTTAGTATTGATTTAAGAGGAAGTTCTTAAATTTTGACTTTAACTAAATTTTTAATTAAATTTTCTCTGAAGGGTAAGACCACTGAACATCTGCATTATTATTTCTGAGTTATAATACTATAATGAAAAAAAGGAGATAATTCAAATGAAGATATATCTCTGGTCATTATTGCAATGCTTCGATGTTCTTAGCTTAGTATTGATTTAAGAGGACCCTCTTAAGTTTTATCTTTAATTAAATTACAAACTTAATACCATCCAATCTATTACTGTAGAGTGTACTTTTAAAACAATAATTTGAAGCACAACGCATTATTAACAACAAATTAATAATGTAGAGTGTACTTTTAAAACAATAATTTGAAGCACAACGCATTATTAACAACAAATTGTCGTTTCAATTACGAGTTAAGTACCTTTATCAGGGAGAGGAAAGTGAATTCTAAAATTGATATAATAAAATTATTATTAATAAGCCTTTATTTTTTCATGTCCAGTAAGATCATATCTTTAATGAAGGTTGACAGATTTTAGATTTTATATGATTAAGAGTCTGTACGACAGTACATAAGCAACGGTTAGCTCTTTTCATTAGTTCAGTAGTTAGGCATGTTAGAATTGTTTATTAATTTTAAACTTTTGTTGATAATTCGTAGCAACGCCATAATAGTTACTAGAAAGTCAAAACGACCAATAAAAATATGCTTATTTTCAACTTTTTTACAACAATTTTTTTATACTTTTAAACAATATTCTGCTTATTTTACGATACTCTTCTTGCCAAGCGTTCATGATGGACAGACAGACAGACTCTGTGTGTTATAGAGTATCTTCGCTATTAAAAGAAGATTGTTGGTTATAGATTGATCTATATTAGAAAGCAAAGCTATAAATAAAACTATAAATAATCCATCCTTTCAGCTGCCAAATTGTTGGTAGAATAAAAAGGATGATTTTGTCTATAAGTAGCGTAGTAACGACAATCTGCAAAAGAACAGTATAATATAATATAGTAAAAACTAGATACAAATTTGTAATTTGTGACTCATTCATTACATGTATTGTTTAAATTATAAGTCTTATTTTTAAAAGATGTTAAGGTATAGGAAAATGGATGATAAATTGATGTACTTCTCAAGTTATAAACAAGTTTGCTTTCAAGATTAAAATTATTGGTTGAAAAGATTGAACACTGCTATTTTGATTCAACCATTTAAGATTTAATAAAGTAACCAAAATTTTTAAGTCAACAAATTAAAGAACAATTTTATAACTTTGGGTACCAGTATATTTTACAGTACCCTCTGAAATTATAAGACTTTAACATAGTAGAAAACAGACAAACTAACAAACCATAATTTTGGAGCAGTTGCGCTACTAATAAAAATATATTGAAAAGTGAAATCTATGTAATGATTAATAAACATCATTAAAAACCAATATTTTCTCTTTTTTATTATTCATCAGTTTTTTAAGATAAATTTTTCAATAATGCATTTTTAAGATTTTTAAGAGCACGGCTGTTATGTAAGTCTGTACGTTAGACTGTCATACTCTTGTTAAAACATGGGCCCTCCAGTACCGGATTGCTCCTATTTCAAACTTTGCTTGATGATTTCTAAAACTGTAAGGTACAATTTTAATAAAAGCATATTTATTATGATCATTACCATTAAAAATTATAGACAATGGAAATACAGACAGACATAACCAATCAGTTATAGTGTAGCTTTGTCACTAAAACGGTTATATAAATGAAATTTAGGGGAGGCAAATCTTTTTTGAACAAGCTTTTGTTTTTACCTAAATATTTAGGTGCTTTCTCTCAGTATCGAAAACTTAAACCCTTCCCCACCATTATATTTAGAACATATCGAAATTATGGGGGAGTAGAGTTTCAAATGATTAACCAATTCGGGGTTTAACCCTGTGGGGATACCAAGTACCCAATATAATTTAACATTACCTGGCCTAAATTAATAAACAAATAGTTGAAAACCAACCTACCTTGTCTTTAATTCATTTCAAAATGATTCAAGGAATCTGCGCTCGACTAAGCACTTGGGGGAAACCGCCTTTTAATGTAGAGAAATTTTTAACTGAATCGTTATTACGCACATTTAGTAAGAATAATAAATTTATTCAAAGATATTCTATTTATTAATAAATTGAATAGGTACACAATATTAACGTCAAAAAATTATATCACTTTTTTATTTTCAAAATAACGTTGGTCGAATAAGATTATCACGTGTTTATTTATAAGATCTCTGAATCAAAATGACTGACCCTGAAAGATCCAGCATAATAAATTTCGTGTAAAGAATACTCTATTTTGAATTGACTTACCTCTGGTTCTAAACTAGTAGTGTCCAATTTTCTCAACAAATAATCTAAACTACAGCTACAGAAGAGATAATTTTGTTTATCATCATTGGGGTTGTACCAAAAAAATTTCCCTGATCCCTGATGGAGGCCATGAACTATAAATATTTGATGAATAATAATGTTAACAGGTAACAAACAAAAAACGGATCTAGTGCAGTTCATGGTAAAATTTCCTAATAACGATTATCTCCAAAACTCTATATACTCCTAGTTGCCAAATGGCTGAACATACATGTCATTTCTTGTGTTTAGTACATTAAGAAGGTCTATAAGTAATCTTGAGTAGCCATGATCCATTGATGCACAGGGTAGGCATCACTGAAAAAAAAACGTGTAAAATAAGTCTTTTCACGCATTTATGTGCACTGCGAAATAACCAGTGATCAGTATTGTGTAATGGCTATCCCAGATTATTTGTAGCCCATCTTTTGTCGGTTAAAATTTTATGCAAGCATAATCTATATGTTCCATCGTTAAGCAGTTGGCAGCCTTTAAAGTTCATAGATTTGAGGAGATAATTGTTGCCAGGTACATTTTACCGTGAACTGAACTAGATCCCAAAAAACAACTATCAATAACTTAAAGAAAGGCAGGTGGGAGGTTTTCTGATGATAACAACATATATGTTTTAAGTGCTATACTAATATACCTAACTTGGGAGGTTTGCTTACACTATTCTAAAATAGCTACAAACCTTCCATGGACCTGCAAAAAGCTTATTGTAAAGGAGATCCATATAGGTTTAAATCAAAAACAAAAAGTAAAATAAACATTTGGGATTGGGATGAGAATTTATTTCCATAATCTATTTCTCTTAGGAACTGAAAAGGTGCTTTACTTTACAGTTGAACCATGTTGGACCAGTGGTTAGCGAATTCTTGTTCTACACACAGACTGAAATTCTATTTATTTTATTTAGGGGTTACAGCTTAGTGGACGACGGACAGATGGACAAAGTGAGTTATAGAATAGATGCATATTAGTAAAGGCAATCTTCACGAGAACATATTGTCATTGGTGCTCCCTAGCATTACAGACAGACTAACGTATAGTTTTCAGATTCGTAATCAGCATTTCAATGCCGTCATTTTGATATGCAACATGCCTGTGTTTGAAGGAATTTCAATTTTTGATTTTATAAGGGGTTGGGCACTTTTTATACCCCCCGCGCGCCCGTTGTTTTTGGATTAAAAAACCCTTTTCAATTTTTACAGGTTTTATGTTGGCCCAGTAACCCCTGCCAATTTGTACTAATGTTAAAATCCCAAAAAAATTGCAAATCGACACTTTCAAAATGATTGAATTTATATTGTTTTCTTCAATGCTTTTAGATACCAATACATTTACAAATAAATATCAACAAGCAGAAATGTTTTTAATCATGAAAGTTTAGAAAAATGAGGTTAAGACTAAATTCCATCTGTCTTATTTAAATTTTAAACTTTACTTACTTGAAGAGCAATTCCAGTCAGCCACAATAAAAAAGCATATCGAACTTCTTTCCAGTCAAAATGGTAACAATCTTTGTTGGGGTACAGTAATGGAAAGATAGCAGGAAGTAGCAACAATGCAAGGTTTTCAAACAGGATTGAAAATTGAAACAGAGCCTGTTTTACAAACGACTGTTTGCCACTTTTTGCATGAAAGGTGATAATAAATGTATGTGATGCAAGACAACTCATCACAGTCTTAGTTTTCTCAGAATATAGAAATTTTTTGATCTTTTCTTTGAGAGACTGGTTACAATCATTTGTTTCATCTTCTCTAGGCTGATTGACTTCCTCAGTATTAAAACCAAATGATGAATTACCATTTTCAGCAGATGATTCATCTTCATGACATACATTTGTTTTGTAATCAGATTGAGATGTTTTTGTAACTTCAGAGTCATCATTGTTGAATGATTCTAGTTTATTGGTGCACCAAAGTGTAAAATAGTTCATCAATGAGTGAAATAAAGTAAATACCAGCAAAGCAATAATTGGCTTCTTCAATGAAAAAAGTGGTAATATTGACATTATTCTTGCATAACAGAGGAAAAAGTAACTTGCTGCCAACACAAGATTTTTCACAGACTGTCCAAATGGTTCTCCTTCTTTGGTGGCTTGACGAGAAGATAAGCCAATTGATAAAGAAATTGTAGATAAGAGTAGTTTTCCCAATGCTGCTTGGATATTTTGCTGGCTACAAAATACATCTGGTAAACTGAAAGTACTGATGAAATTATCCCAGTTCACTAAATCTTTAAATGGTAGTTTACTCAAAGACTTCAGATAGGGTGACAACAAATAAAGTTGCAACAATATTTGAAAATAATTTTCAAATCCATTTTCCAAGTTCTTTAGTAGTTTCCATGATTTTTTACTTTTCTTCAGTTCATCTGTTTTTGTGAAGTCAGGATCCAATCTGTATTTACAAACTTCCCGCGCATAAGATAGTGGCCAGAATAATTTGGAGAGGAACCTCCAAAAGGTTAACAGAGGTTTCATCTGCTTGATACAAGAAGGAAGTTTATTATGAAAAGGAAGTTTGCGATCAACTTTTGTTTTAAAAGCAATGCTAAAATATGATGAACAGGATAGTATGCTTATGGGAAGCATGATCACAAAAGCATTAAAGTATTGTGAACCTATAGTTTCAGCATTGCGCTTAATGCATGGTGTCCAGTAATTAGATTCATCACAAGTACCATTGGTAAAAATTCTTGATGCATAAGATAATTTGTCATCAGTGTCATAACAGGAATAGTTTCCATCAACCGTGCAAGATTTACTTTCTATCTGACTCAAACATGCTTGTTCAATCCCAGTAGAATTATAAAAGGCAAAGTATCCATAATTGATGGATGATATGATATCAGTGTAGAGGTCAAAGTAAACAAGTATAATTGATGGAATTAGTGTAAATGCCACAATTAGATAAGTTTTAATCTGGGTGGGCCATCCTACTGAAGGATGAATACTTTGATATGACTCAGTCAGCCATGGATCAAGCTGATAATCATCATCATCACGTCTTATACACAATAGGGCATCTTTACGTTTATCATCACCATGAGCTTCTTTTTCCAGATGAAGCAAAGCAAGACCATTCATTAGCCGGTGGTTAAGCTTAGCATAATGTAAAGCTCTGTGTTTTTTGTTATCTTCGAAATGAATAATGGCACACACTTTTTCTTTATATGTTCCATCTTTTTCAAAAATTTGCATAGCCTCTGATTTTTTATCCATTATTACACTACATATTTCAGAAACCAAAGGATTTTCTTTGTATTGGCTTGAGTAAACCAGAACATTTTTCAAAAATTCGTCAAGAAAATTCTTTTTGCTAGGCTGTTGTGCTTTGTCCACTTTTTTATTCAACACTTTAGAAAATCCAACTTTAGAAACTCTCTCAATAAAGTATTTACCTAAAATCATTGTTATACAAATTATTTGTTTTAACAATTATAAGATTTGCAATCAAAATATTTACTGGAAATTTAAAATTTCTTACTCCAGTGTTCTTCCTTATCTCTTCCAAGCTTCTTATGAATAAACTTGAATAGTTCAATAGATCCATCATCTACTGCCATTTCTATTGTCTCTTTACCTTAATATTTTCATATAAACAATATATTACTTCCTAAATAATGATAATAAAAGAGAGACAGTCAAAAAATTATCTGAAGCTAAATTTACTTTGTAAACATAAGATAGAATCATAATAGATTAACCAAATCTAAAAGATATTTTATTTCTATGTATATTTATATCACACCTTTTAGAAAAAAAAACTGTCCTATCCTAAAAAGGTAATTATAATGAAAGAAATTAGAGCAATATATAGCAAATATTAGCTAGGATAAAAAATAGTAGGTATTAAAATAAGCTTGAAAAATAAAGATAAAGTAAATCTAAGATATTTTAGATTTCAACTATTGATGTGTATAATGCCTGAATTTTTACTATAAAATCCAAAAATTACCATGTTTATTTTTTGTATTCAAAGATGCTCCTTTCTCATAAAGAAATTTAACTATCTCTAAATTTCCAGACACTGTTGCTCTCTGTAACGCAGTATGACCTAAAAAAAATGCTTTAAATGTTATAAAAATAACCAGAAATAGAGTTTTGAAAATTCATTAATTTTCCCTTCATATCGATAAACTTTTTGTGAAAGTAAAGAAATGAGAGAATTTCTTGAAATTGAAAATTTACTAACCATCTTTGTTTTTAAAGTCCAGATTGATTTCATTTGAGTTGTTGACAATAAATTCCACTATTTCCATATGTTCATGCTGAGCAGCTTCATGCAATGGAGTAATCACTGAAATATTATTCTGATTAAGATGAAGCTTGATAATAAGCAAGATATTTAAAAAGTAATAATATTTTTCTTTCCTTACAGTATGCAATGAAATGAAAATTATTTCTTTACTGGAAATTTAAATTGCTTTTATAGATAATTGTATTAAAACTACAAAAGACACTACTTATGTGTGCCAATCTATCTAACCCCATCTTAAAAAAATTATGTGTGGATGTTTCAATTTTTTCTGGACATGATACTTTAAAAGACATCAAATTAAGATGAATTATATACATACAATTTCGATCTTTAACTTGAAGTGGATTTCCTTCATGATGGTAATATCGCACAATGTCTAAACATCCTGATTTTGCAGCTTCATGAAGGGGAATTTTTTCTAAAAAATAAAATATTTATAAAAATATTTATGTTGCTTTATCTTTGCAACATTACAAGAATCAACAGGCCAAGTTAGAATAGGACCAATCTAATGTGTTTGAATATATTATCAGAGCTATCCATTATGATCAGTTAAAAGAACAGTCAGAGCCTATTATAAAAGCTATAATTGAAAAAAATTCTCACCATTAAAGTCTTTTTGCAGAAGATCTGCGCCTTTAGCATGTAAATATTGAAATATTTCAAACTTTTTCAGTCTGGCTGCAACATGTAGAGGAGTTTGACCTAAAATTAACAAGATTAGTTTTCATGAAAACTTAGGTATACATTTCTGCAATCAAAATAAGATCCTTTTTATTATAGGCATACAATTCATAACTTTTGAACATTCTTTTTGGGTGTCTGACATCCATTATGAAATTAACCCTTTATCTAAAACTTACCATCCTTGGTGTTTTTCTTATATGGAATTTCTCTTTCATTCAAATTATATTTGACTGTAGACAACCCACACTTCTCCACAGTTTCATATAAAGTATCTAGATAATAACAAAGATATCATTTAAAATGCAACTGATGAAAGTGCTAAAAGAAACTCTTGATGAAATGTAAATAAAACAAGAATGACAACATTAATAAAAATGAAGTTCCTGAATCAGATGGCTGAACAAATGAACATTAACAGTTGTAGAGTGACAGCTATCAATAATAATGATAATAAATTATAAGTCTAAACAAAATTTAATGTAAATTTTATGCAAAAATTTCTTAAAAATTTACGGGTTGCTATTTAAGGACATGCTTGCATTTTCAGGACTTGAATAAAGAATTGTTAAGGTACCCTATAGCACTGTCCTTATTTCATTTGAATAATTTTTCCAAAAATTAGATGGATAGTATATATAGATAATTTATAAATAAAAGGTGTTTAATTCATTCAAGTATGCTTGTCACAATCCTTTTCCCTGCTATTTATTGGAAACATTGTTATGATTTTTCATCTTCTGTAGATATAACCAAAAATAAATAGGTTTTCTTTTATTTACTTTTCATTAAATCCTTTCATGTATTTTGTTATTTTATCCATACCTACTATTTTACATCATTTGTCTACATAATTAAAAACTTACTTGGAATAACAGTGTAGTCGTTTTTAGATATATTAGAAAAGTTTTCCAAAAGATCTCTTTTTTTGCCAATGATCTTTTCTCCATTGGCATCAAATTCATTATGAAGTTCAATATGACTTTCTAAATCAGGATCGGCTGGCTCTTCAGGAAATTCACCATCCATGAAATTCTCTAAAGAAATATTTAAAATTCTAAAGATGTTTATGGTAGTTAAGTATCTTTGGTAGGTATAATTTTGGTAAAAGAAAATTCTTTTTAAATTTTTTCCGGCCTAGTTGCAGCAATCATCCCCCTATCCTGTCAAGCCGAGGGCGATCAGCTCGTTAGCCATATAACCTAACCTAAGTTAACCTAATTATAAAAAAATATCGTTCTCAGGGGGGAGGGGGGGGGGGGTAAATTTTTTTAAATTAAAAAGGGATTTGAAAGTAGGTAGATTTATAAATTATAACTTACCCCCAAAAAGGTTCT
>LS048429.1:0-11333 GCA_900241095.1 Acartia tonsa | reverse complement strand
TTGGTAGATATCATATTATAGGTATTAAATATGTGCCAACCTAACTAATATATCATTAACAAACATAGAACATTTGTTTAGAAGTGCTGTTAGGAACTCTACTATACTTGGTGGCTCTACCTTCAATTAGAACCGGAATAGAAAGGCTTAGAAAAACTAATAAAAAAAATTTGCAATTTTAAAAAATCTATTAAGCTAACTATGTGAATCCAAATAACTCTGTTTACTACCTTTAAATCTTTCTACACTATAGTAATCTGTGTATTATCAGTTAATAAGCTATGTAATAGGTATATCTTTAAAGGGAACAAGAGTTGACACTTTTTATTTGTACATTTTTATTTAAAACCAGGAATGAAGCTAATTTTGTGATAGTTAGCTTAAGTAAATTATAGGGGCATTTAACTTTCTTATCATATAAAGTAGTTAGTTTTTTTGTTTGTTTATCTGTTAATATTTCGCTTGAACCACTGAACCAATTGAGTTTTCATTTTTAGGGAAGCTTTTATTAGGTCCAGGGAAGGTTATGAACTATTATATTATCAAATTAAAGCATGGGATAGTTTTAGGCCAGCCTTCAGGCAAAGGGCACATAAACATTTCTATTCTGTACCTTTAATATCAAATACTTAGGTCATGCTATCGGGTATGCTACGAAGAAGTTCTAATGTTGGATTTGTTAAAAGTTGGAGACACGAAGGTTAAGGCTAATGACTTAATTTGGTTAAATCTAAACATAATTACTCTAAAGGACCCTCATTATATAACTCAGGGTAAAGGAAAAGGTTATTAGCTTGAAAAGAAAGTTGAAAAATTTATATATAATAATATATTTTTTGTAGGTTTCATTGTATGGTACTCTTTAGTCTACTAGCAACTGTGTCCCTAGCATCTAGGGGCGTTGTATTTGAAGCGCTATGAAAAGGAAAAAAAGCCTAAAAACGTCCCAGGACTTGAATCTGCAAACAATATAGCCTAAAACCATCACAAGTTTTAAAATCATCTGAGTACATATGCAAAGCTTCTCTTAAATGAACAACTTAATCGGTACAGTATCTTAAGTTATTAACAACAACAAAAACCAGGATACTCACTCTAATATGATTTCATTTATTGCTTCTAAGGCTAAAAATATTTCTATATTCCTTTCATTATACATAAGTATTATGTGTCCTAAAAGACAAAAATTTAGACATCTTTGAAAGTCTCATAAAATTGAATAAATTATAAACTAAAGCCTGTTCGTTTAACTAACAGTAATATTATTAAGTACAAATTTACAGAGTAAGATTATTATATTCGATAAATAAAGAAAATTTTCTATTATACAGTTTAAGATTATTAGCAAAAAATTTAGAATTGCTACTTTGAATCCTTAGGTACTCATTATTTAATTTAATATTAAATAAAGTAACCAAAGTTTTTGAGCCAACTTATGCGAGAGCAAGCTTATAAGAACTTGGGTACCAGTACAATTTTCAGTCCAATGTCTCCACTCACTCCCTGCATATAAAAAAAATAACTATTATTTGTTTGCTATAATGATGCTATTCCAAAAAGGCTTTTTACTTCTTCTGCATTGAAAATTGTTGGACACACCTCATCCCCCCCCCCCCTCCCTCACTCATTTTGCAGTTATCACGCCCCAAACTTCCCCACTGTTTTGCAGTTAATCCCAGTTTTGACCTTTCTACAATTTGTAGCAAATAATTTATTTTGGAGAGCTACTATTGTGTTTAACTACCTACAAAAATAACCTCTTTGACCCTTTTCCTACTCAACCATCATAGCTTCTCGCCTACTTTGTTAGATCAAAGCCTATTTTAATTTAATCAGGGATCTTAAAGTACAAGACATCCCCAATTATGATACACAAAATTGCCCTCTCTTAGAATTATTTTTTGGTAGAGTTAGTACAAACTAAGAAACATATTTAATGCAAGTCCTCATAGTTTAGATACTAGTATAATTTACAGTCCAATGTTCCATCCTTCCCTAGATTAAATGTAATATTTTTATTTTATATGTCTTAAAGCTCTACAGACTTTAAACAATACACATTAATCCTTAATTCACATATCATTATGTTTTCAAATTATACTGAATGATGTACAGGTAGCGCGAAGCACACATAAATGCACATTTTTACTATATATGTATAAAGGAACGTCTTATAAGTACAAAATTATCTTTTTTTATTACTTTAATTCAGTATAAAACTAAACTCTAAAATTCTTTGTAAATATTCTTTCTTGTCGTTGCCTATTTTTCAATATAATTCATTTTACTGTAAGGTTAAGTGTTTTTCCAGCCCTCTTTTCATTGTATAAACCTTTTTTCTTGAATCCTTTCATTCAATATTTGTATAGATGGATGTTTCCAAGCTTATTTAATGCACTTTGTATATAGGTCAAAATAGAATAATTTTCAATAGGGCAAAATCCTATGTTTTTCGATTAGAATAAAACCCACCCCCATCCCATTTTTTAGTAAAAATTTGCTGTAAAATACTATGGAAAGAAATTTAATAAGGGTCTCCTAAACCCTGTTTACCTAACCTAAAATAAAAGGGAATCTCATTCGTTGAAAAAAGATTCTTTGGGATATTTGTTAAATCTTAATTGGTTGGTACTAATTAGCAGTGTTTCAACCAATGAGTTTAATGTAAAGAAGGGTTGATTAATTTACCATCATTGGTAATGTACATCTATCATTGGCAATTATCTCATCCCTATAGATTCCAACTCTAGTTTTTGATAAAATAAAATTATTTTTGGTTGTTTTACCTATCCCCCAAAAATATTGTCATAAACGAATATATCAGAAGGCTGTGTAAAGGGCAAAAAAGCATTAAAATGAATGACCCTTAATTTGTTGATTGTATACTATGGCATGCATACTAATAGTTGGGTCTTTTGATACCTAATTATTAAGATTACAGCAGAGTTTAGGCCTTGTAAAGGATGATTTTGTATTGTGATTCTATTGATTTAAAAGGACTTTAAGAATGAGATAATTTGAGTGCTGCCAACCAAATTTATCATCCTATCAACCTTTGTCAACAATTTTCATCAAGAAAAAAGTTTGGAATTGAATGATTGATTGTTTTGATGGGTTGTAATTGTTAGAAAAGCTTTATATATGTCTTCACTTTATATATAGAATGTTTCTTAAACTTTATTTAACTGGAATTGTATCAATTTGAGACTATCATAGCAATGTATTTAAAGAATATCGTTACAGAGTAGTTAGATGTTTCTTGCAGTTATGTATATACATAAATATACTGAAAAATCATGTATAACATGGAATTACAGACAATTTTCCATCTATACTAGAATAAAAATCATAATACTAATGGTAGTTTTGTTATCCGAGCTAGGCCCTTCGGGGCTAATCTTATTCATTTTAAAATTATCGAAAAGCTGTATATAATACGATGCGATAAATAAGTATTATTCCTTTGCCTTAAAAAAAATGCAAACAGAAAAACACTATTCATATAATATCTGAAAAAGTAAAAATAAAAAATGCCACTGTAAATAATTAACAAGATGACTGAACATTAATTTAATACAAGAGAGAGAGAAAGATGAAAATGATAAAGATAAAGAGAAGGAGAGAGAGAGAGAGGGAGAGAAAACAAAAAGGCTTTCACTTGCCTGAAAAAGCATATTATGATAATTTTTCATATTTGAAAATAATTACATAGGCTTAACAGTGCATGATATGATCCAGGAAAATAAGGCATAGGAAAATAAACGAAAAATTGGTATAACGCCCCAATTATGATAAACAAAATTGACACTTCTGCAGATTAAGATTTTAGCTGGAAATGCAAATATTAACCAATCAGTTTTTTGTATAAGCAGCTATAGTTTTATAGCCAACGATTAAGAGGAAATGTTTATAAAACATTGGGTGCCAGTATGATTTACAGTCCAATGCCCACTCCCTCCCTGGGTATGATGGGGCATGTCTGGGTAAATTATGCCAAACTACTGTTAGACCACCAACAAGGCGACAGCTGAGCTACTCTTAAAATGCCTTCAATTTTTTAAAATTTGAAATTAAAATGATATAAAAGCTAGTAAAAGTGCCTTGTAAATAAGGGGACAAATAAAAAAGTCTTGGTCGAAATATCCCGATTGACGTCATATTCTCTTTAATGATGTCATTCGAATAGTTCGTCCAAACGCTGTAACATTTTTCCACCTTTTTTACGAGGTTTTTTTTCAGCTTCTGATTATGGTAAGTGTTGTTTTATTTTTTTATAGTGGATAAAAAAATTCTCTAATAATCTGTTAGATGCGTTGCCCCATTTTTCTACATTATTACAGAGTATGGCATTTGAGTGGACTCCTGTTTTCTTAAGAAGCTATTCTATATTTATAAGTAAAACATTTTCATATCTATTTTATGAAAATAAAAATATGTCCTATATGCAACGCTTTGATTGCACGACCTTTTTCTCGAATGCCTAATTTTCATATTTTAACATCATCAAAAGAGTTCTTTAAGGAAAGGCAATCGAAGATAAATTAATGTACATGACTAATTACTCCTTCTGTAAATTAAAATTAATGGTGGCAAAGTTTAAACATTGAAGGTTCCCTAAAACCCCAATAATATTTAATAATAGTTTTATTCGTCGTTGCATCAAAACTTTGGCACCCAGTTCAATTTACAATTTAATGAAAATTCACTGAGTGAAAAAAGCTTAGTTATTTATTGAAATATATTTCGATGAACATGGCACCCTCTTCATTTTAAATGACATAAATCATATCAATATAATTTTTATATTAAAGATAAGAAAAAATAAGGAAATTCGTAAAACTATAAAAAGGGAAAAAAATGAATACAATTTAATGTTTCTTCTCTCCATGGGTATTTTGCTATAGATTTAAGGTAGATAAAAGGGCAATAGCCTAATTAAACAGAAACCAATTGAAATGCCACACTATAAAACACACACAGACAAACTGCAGGATGGAAGGGGACAATTGGCTGTTTTTTACACTAGTCCCCAAAGTTTTATAATACATTTTATTTTTCATTGGCTTAATAACTTTGGGGACTTTTATTGAATTCGATTGGTTGAGTTCATTAAGTTGAGTGTCCAAACTTTTAAACCACTGATAGTAATCTACAGAATGGGTAATTGTATGTGTCATCATTGAAGATAAACATCAATTTATCGGCCATTGTCCTTTCCCTTTAGATCCCTGGTCAAACTGTATATTCCTATTATAATAAACATGTCTTGATAATAATGATGGTAAAGAAAGCCTCAAAAGATATATTGCACTGCAATTTTAGGGTGTGCATTCACTTCCACTTCACTTAAGTGTTCCATATTGCAAAAAGACATAACAGCATTTAAATCAGAAGAAATAAACATGATAAGAGTGAAAAGGGAAGGGGGAGTTAATGCCTTTGTAATAATATGCAGTTCTGATAATTTCATACTCCTATTATTTAAAATAGCAAGGATTTTAAGTCTATACCTCAAGATTTTGATTTTGACTACTGAACCAATGGGATATTATTTTAAGGAAGCTTCACATTGGTCCCAGAATGATTTTATGCTATTTTATTTAGAGATTTAAGTCTTAGGTTTTTGTTATTTTTCTTTCTTTTTTAACTCCTTGGATACATTTGTGGAGGTAATTGCACACCCAATTTTACAACGGGCATATTAACCTAATTACTAATTGTTTTTGCAAATGTTATTCATGTAATTTTTATCCCATTATGAATGCAACATGTTAATTTTCAAAAGCCTAATCTAAGCTAAATTTTAAAAAAATACTTTATTTAGAAAGTTATCTTTTTATATCAAGTAGTAAGATTTTAGTTTGTCTGGGCTTATTTCTAAAAGTTAAGATAATTAAACAATAGTAAGAATATATTATATCATAAATAAACTATTGGCTTTGTCCCTAGCCTCTAGGGGGCAAAGCCCCAAGACAGGAGAAATCAAGGATAGTTGTTAATTTTAAAAATATGGTGGAGAGGATTTTTTTCTTTTTTGGGGGACAATGCAGGACCAGTATCAATATTCCCTGAGGTGTAGAGCCAAATCGGTTCAGCGGTTACCGAGATCTTAAGCTTCAGATAGACATACGGACAGTCAGACGTGGCTCAAGTTTGTATTATAGATGTATGTAGACAATATTAAATAGAAGTATAATTTTCTACCATGACTTCTGAATAAATAATAACCCACACATTATACTATTGTGTTATTGCAAGTTGCAACTTTTTAATACATCTTATTTTCATCAAAAAGCATAATTATTATTAAATTGGCATCTTTTTTTGTATTTTATTGTTCTCAAAGAAAAAAATGTAATGCTATCCTTATATAAAAGTAACAGTATGTGTGTCTGTGTGTACATAAGGATCTCGCTAACCGCTAAACCGATATGTTTCTCATTTACCCCTAGAAAAAAATTACCTCGCTAACAAATTTTTTTTCTAAAATAGCTATATTTAGAATTTTTTTTGGTTTCCCATAAAAAAAAACTTATTTTATTTTATCTTGATAATATACTCAAAAACCAAAAATGGGGATTGTTGGATATTTAAAGTATAGTTTTTATTGAAATGTGAAGAAAAAAAATACTTATTGAAAAACAATTTTTCGGGTTTTATAAATTGCCCTCCATTTTTGTATGAAAGTGTACTTGTATGTAAATTTGGGGGAATTCTTGGCATGCTAAAAAGTGGCATATGTTATACTCATAATGTTATTATTAGAAGGCTAGTTCATTAGGCAATAACATAAAAAAATGTCCAATTAGGAAGGGAATATTGGACTGTCTCTTATTCTTTGGCTTAAAAACTTTAGGTACTTTAAGTAAATGTTGATTAAGAAGCACAAACCTTAATTGATCAAACTTTTCAACCAATTAATTGCAACTACAGAAAGGTAAATTTTGTGTATCGTCATCAGCTTATCGTCCATTGTCTTATCTTATCCCGTATTATCCAAGACCAAGATAAAGCTTTCCAAAGTTTTTTTTCTCCTAAAGCCGAAAACTCTTTAAGAAAACCCTATTTTCGAGGATTATATATATGTGTGACGTCTAATGAACCCGCTGACCACAATATTCAAATACCTAATTTTAAATTATAAAACATGGCTCTGAAAGAGTTAATCATAAGAGAAAGTAAGACGGTGCTTTCCCTCAAAGTATCTATCGTGCAAAGACCCCCCTCCATTCTTATTTTGTTATTAAATTGAAAGTAATGGGAGTCGTAGTTTTTTTTTTTATTTGGGGGTGGGATTTCTGTGATTGACAAGTCACTTTAAGGGAAACCACAAATAAAACGAGTATATTATTGTCAGTTTGAAGAAAAAGCAGTTTGAAAAAAAAATCACTTTTTTTATTCAACTTCTTTATTCATAACTTTGAAATATTATTCCTTAATTATGATTTTTCTTACCAATATAAAATTGAAGTTAAAAAGATTTTTCTTGAAATAAAATAGCCCCCCACCCCCTTCAATTTTTTTTGTTGTATTTATCATTATGTATGTGACCGTTGGAGACAGAGAAAGTAGAGTTCACTCTAAAAATTTTATCTTCTTTTAAAAATCTAGATAATTTTTAGTACAGATTAGTTTCTCTATTGTCGTAACGAACATTTTTTGAGAAGATACACACATACTGACAGTTTTTTTGGAGACCTATATAAAATAAGTCCCCAAGGCCATAAAAATGAAGAAAAAGCATTGACAACTTTCTTTGAATTGGTGGAAGAACCGAACACTAGATGCCTTTTTATAAAAAAAATTTAATTTTCATCATTTTTAAGTTGTTAATAAAACAAATTTTAAGCCTTTGCCTTCAATAATGAAATATCAAACTATGATTATAAACTTTAACATCAAAAGTTGAAGTTTGGAGATTTATTTTTTACCGTGTGAAATGATTGTAAAATGATGATTGATTTAAGACGTATTGCAAGTTATATTTCCGCTTTCAGAGACATTTTTACATAAATTATGCCACTTTTCATACTTTTATTGTTTTTAAAAACAAAGCATATAATAATTTGGTTATTTTAATTTATTATTGTGTTATTTATTTCTTTACGTAGCTGAATGTATGTATGTATGTGATCCGTATTTAAAAGTAACACGATGTTTGTGTGTTTTTCTTTATGTTTGTAGTGAGAGATCTAGCTAACTGCTGAACCGATATGGTTTTTCTTTTTAAGGGAAACCTCTTATAAGTCCAGGGAAGGTTTATAACTATTCTGTCAGAGGGAACCACGAACCCATGGAAAATTTTAAAAACTTTTCCTTTTTATAGCAAAAAATAAATATGGAGTGACCACTTCCCTTCCCTTTAAAGTGCCCCTAAGGGCCTCTGGTGTAGCCGCTAGTTATTATTAAGCTATTTAGATCAAATATTAACTTACCATTAGGAAGGACGAGAGATTCATTCGTCTAAGCATTGTATTTTCCATCTGCGAAACTCGCAGAAAGATTCGCAATAATTCCTTCTCTCTTTCTAAGCTTCCCAGCAAGGCAGAGGCCGAGCCCTAAAAATATTTGGATTGGTTAGGAGTTTAATATTGTTCAATATTTTATCTTTACTCTTAAAGTAATTTGATGTCTGTCCGACTGTTGGTATAAAAGGTAACAAATCTGCTTATGTCAGCAAAAAAAGTTCTTTTATTGCACAACCTTTGCTTATTGGCCAAGCAATTCTCCTCACACCCCAATAATAAGTACATTTTTTACAATTTTTTTTAGCATGGCTTTGAAACTGATAGATATCCGCTGGATTAGAACCTGTACTCAGCCATACTGAAAAAGCATGTATAGCATCGAATTACACACAATTTTCCACAAATATTTAAATAAAAATTATAAGATGGATACCAGTTTTGTTAGCCCGGACCTTCGGCCCGAGGAGCTATCCAAACTGGAACAAATCTTAGAATTTCTCAATTTAATATCCGCGGAAAGCTGTCTATAATATGATGCGATAAATAACCATACCTGTCTGGTACAGTATGATTTGAAAGCTCCGAGCATGTATGAAGCTTGTATGAAAAGTTTTCCAATGCTGACTGTACTCAAATCTTCATCACCCTGGTCCAGAGCTATCTCTATCGCGTCTCGTAAATTTTCTGTAAACCTGAAAAAATATATTTATTTTATTGTTAAAGGATCAGGATGTGTGTCTGTCTATTCCGTTAGAAAATTTCTTGACAAGAAAGTATTTTACCCCGAGGTATATAACCCCCTGCAAAATTAAGGGGAGGCGGATGCACCCCTCTATACCCTCTGATACAAGAGCCCAGATGGTGTCAAGGTAAAAAGTCATACATCCATAAATTTAAGGGGTTGTGGAAAAATCAAAGAAGCTTCGCGCAACCCCCTGGCATATCCCTGTGCACGCCACTGATTTCAAACCTACATAAATTTTATACGTGGGAGAGGTCTCTAATACTAGAAGAGACTAATATTGAAGATTATTTTAGTCTAATTTCTTCTGTGAGAAAAAAAAATTTGAATTGAAAAGTAAAACGCATCAATTTAAAATAGAAATCAATCAAACAAATTTAAATATTTCTCTGATGAATAAAAAAGAAATTATTTTCTTCCATAGCTTTCTAAAATTAACTGTTAGCATATTGAAATCATGTTTTTTTTTGAGTTGATGGATAATTTGGTCTCATTATCCCTGTCAAGTCAAACAATAGTCCGATACTTAAAAATAACTTTATTTTATTTAATTTTTTTTAATTAATGAGCTCTTAAACTTTACTATACCAAATAATTTCATATAATATAGGGATAATGATTTAAACTCTCTCCAACTATGATAAAAAAAATGAGTCTTCGGGTATATTAATAATTATTGTAGGAAAAATTAATTGGACTACGTATTTGTATAAAGCAAATATCCTTATACATCAGTAACATTGAGTCTGTTTGTCTGTTGGTACCGAAAGATCTCAATAAACGCTGAACTGTGTCTCCTTTACAATATAGCTTCTAAAAGACAAGGTCCTAAGAAGGGTTGTAATTATTTTGAGGCAGAGTACCAACATACTCTCGGGAGAATTCGACCTTAGAAAATAATTCACCCCTCCCCCACCTCAAGTGCTGTAGGTGTGTCGTCGCAAGGCAGTTTTTTTTTTACATTTGTTTATACAAAAAGATAAAATTTGAAAGAACACAATTATATTTTTAAGTATTGGACTGAGAAAAAGAAATAATTTGAATAATTGTTTCTGAATTTAGAAATGAATATTTTGAGAAATGACAACTCCTACTACAATGTCCCCAGGCTAACAATTCATATCAAATTAGGGATCTAAAGGGATGATACAATGCAATGGGCGATAAATTGGTGTATATCCCCAATGATGATATACTAAATTACCCCTTCAGTAGATTAAAATTAGGGGTTGAAACGTTTAGACACCCAACTAAACGAACCATCCAATTAAAATTCATTAAAAGTCCCCAAAGTTTTTAATTCAACGAATAAGAAAACGTTATTACAAAACTTTGGGGACTAGTGAAATAAAACAGCATAATGTCCCCTCCTTTCCTGATATCAAATAGTTTCCATAATTAAACGAGAAAGTTACAAATAATTTACATACATTAAGACTTTTTAACATACCTGTCTTTACGTATTTTTTATATAAAACCTATTAACTTACAGTTAAAATGCATTTTTGTTCCAATTTTAAGTGTTTTATGTGATATTTAAAATTTAAAAAAATTAGGAAAATCTGTTATTTTTATTTCCCACAAAAAAATCATAATTAGCCTGTCATATAAATAGCTATTAAAATCAATAGAAAATTTATGAATTGCCAGATTTTAAAAAAATCTTATAATCTAAAAAAAAAGTTCAATACAAATTCAATAATAGTTAGAAAGCTTTATGCGGATTAAAAATTAAAAATTAAAACCAGATTTGTTAAAGCTAAGGGCCCAAAGGCCCTGGCTAAAAAACTTTTATAATTTTATTTTGATATTCTTGGAAAATTGTCTGTAATACGATGCTATATATGATTTTTCAGTATGGCTGAGAACCGCTTCTAATCCAGCGGATATTAATCTGTTTCGAAGCCATGCTAGAAAATTTAATATGAAATTCAAACGAAAAAAATAGTTGTCTTCTCCCTTCCTTTCTTTTAATAATAAATGATTGACAAACGAACAAAACAACTCTTTCTTTAATAACTTGATTGAGAAAAACTTTCAAAATTGTAAATGACAAATTTTCAAAATTATTTAAGAAATAGAGAGAGAGAGTTTTGATAATGAAAAAGACATTTATTTCACTT
>LS048426.1:20226-42122 GCA_900241095.1 Acartia tonsa | reverse complement strand
TTTTTTACTTTTTCTTTTAAAATCTAAAATAATAAATTGGGTTATCAAATTCGACTCTCCCCTCCTCAAGTGCCCCTAGAGGCGTAGCCGCTAGTCGATATACAAAGTAGTAAGTTTTTTTGTGTCTGTAGCAAATGAACTCAATAACCGCTAAACCTATAGAATTCTATTTTACAGTGAAGCTTCCATCAGGTCCTGAGAAGGTTTTAGCCTATTTTATTTTTTTCCTTATAATAATGTAACAGGATCTTTGTCTGTATGTGTTTTATATACATTTTGGCAATCTTAGGTATATAATTTACGAATCAGTAAAATTTCAAATAAATTATTTATGTTTAATATAAAAGAATCATTCTATAGATTCAATATTTGAAACAGAGAATTCAATGACGATTAGTGATTTTTATTAGAATTCTGAAGTGCATTATTATTTCTTAAAAGTTAATATTAATCTAGCGTTGATAATTATTATTGTTAGTTTGTCGCTATTGCTTATTTGTAGAGATGCTTCATAGATATTGTCATACTTGTTTTGAAATAAATATAATATGAAACTCACAAAAATATAAAATTTTGACATATCCGAAATTTTTGCATATTTGAGCATAAAATGAAAGGAATAACAATTCAAATTTAACAGTTTTATATATAATTATTTCATTGGTATCGCTTCTATCATATAATTAAAGTTTTTTTCGTATGTCAAATGTCACACAGTTACTCTATCACTATTCCAAATTTTCCAAAAAAAATCCATTTACTTGGTCACTTATACAGAAATGAGAAAAGAAATATAATGATTCCCTTGTCCGTCCGTTTATTTTGGATGTACTAGGTATTTAAATATTTTTATTTTTATTGTGCGTCTCAACTTGTGGAATGATGACATCCTAGTTTATATCTCATTGGGTATACTCAGTTGCGTGCGTTGGGTTTTGCCAGAAGGATGACAACCCCCAAACGATTTTTGATAGCCTCCTTAAGCATATATCAAAGGGGTGTAATAATGACAACAAAAGGGGTGTTATTTATTGCCAGGGGAGTTGAATTACCCCCCTACATAAACGAAAGCACTGCCTATTTTTGGGGATCACTATCCATCCCCCTTTATTTTACCAGGTGGTTGATATACCCCCCTTCTGCACGCCTCTATGTATACTGTTGATTTCATTACTTTCCTTACCATATTTTATGGATAGCACTCCATATTTATAATTCATACAATCAAATTTTCTTTATTTTATTTTAATCTTTAATTATAAATTTGATTTTCAGCAAATACATTAAATGTAAAGATTATATGTTTTAAAATGGAATTTAAAAATTGCTCGCCCTTGTAATTGCGAAGCCGCTTTACAAGTAACTTATTCTAATTATCAAATTGACGAATAAACAAGGATTACCACAATCACATCCGCAAGCGGCGAAGCACCCAAAAATCAAAGATGTACAAACGGACAAAGAAAGTTATAAAGCAGATGTTCAGATCAGTGATCATAAAAGAGAGAGAGAGAGAGAGAAAATAAAGTTATGAAACTTGGTAGTAAATCACAAAACCTTTATAAAAAAAAGTCTTTTGTAACAAGACCGACAGACAGATGGACCAAGTCAGTTGTACCCAGTATGCTCTTTAAAAGGGGGATCTTCAATTAGATAATCAGTTGTCTATCTTAAGTAGCAATTCTATTATTTATTTCATCGAAGCTGTTCTACAGGGCCAGCCCGTCCGTTTAGGAAACGGTCTTTATTTGAACAGTTAGGAATAATTCAGCGTAGCAACTCTATAAACTTTACCAAAATGTCCGTCAGTCTATTTCATAAACATATTGATTCGTTAATAGATATGCTCATCTTATTTGTTAAATATTTCTTTTATTTTCTTCAATTTCATTGATATATATTTATAATGTATATGCGTTTGTTCACTTTTATTATTTATCAAAATAATCTTTTTTTATGTTTTCTAAATGAAATTATTAGATGTGTCAAACTCAATTTAAATCAGAGCGATACTTTTTCAGCAAAGCATTTCTATAATTTGAGTCTAAAGGTCTGTGTATTTAAGATGTAAGAATTGTCCGATTTATTTGAAACCTCGAGTCATATTTAGCTTAGTAAGATGGGATTAAGTCAGATTTTTGATAACTTTTTAAAAATTATCTTTTCGTTTTTGTTGACCAAATTCCAAGCTCTTCTCTAACTATATCACTAAAACTCTATCTATCCTCTGATTAAAGGAACCCAGTAAAAGTGTCTGACTATGACGTCAGAAAAAATTAATAATTAACCAATGAGAGACCGCTATATATTTTACCATTGGTCAATTACAGTGAATACTGGCTTCTCATTGGTTAATTGTTATTTTTTTCTGACGTCATAGTTCGACACTTTTACGAGGTTTGATTAAAGCCTTTAAAAACATCAAATTATTGTACAAGATTTACTCTATGACATGATTGAAAGGCAAACTTTACTAATTTTCTTGATTATTTTTGCAGCTTCGCTTTCAAAACTTGATATCGTTCTTGTTTAAAGTGTAGCAACTATTTAGCTAAATTTTTATTTTTAATAAGACAAGTAATAATTTAAACACTAGAAATGTAAGTAGTAAAATTTTTTAAAAACTATAAAATTTTTCTTTTATATTTAAAAGCACCACAAAAAATGTTTTTTATTTGAATTTGAATAAAAAACTACAAGTTGTATATACACAACGTTTGCAGGCGAACTGAGTTTAAAATACTAAGGCATGGGATAGAAACCCATGTAGTAATATATGAAAATGTATATTTTTCTTAATATATATATTTTCTATGTATTCTTTCACCAACCTAGCTCACTAAATTACTGCAGTTCAAATTATAAAAGTGAACACAAATTGTCCACATTTGTCCACCTTAAAATGTAAAACTTAATTTTATAAAAATTTGTTTAGATAAAAATTTTAGAAAGTATATACAGACTATGAAGAAGTACCAAGCCCTTTTTTACGCTCATGAATACTACACTAAGCATTTTCTACTCTTGGGTTATTTCATTTAGATTTGTGTGTTTGCCTGTCTGTGTGTGTGTGCGTGCATGTTTAAAAGTCAGGAATGTAGACATTTTTTTAATGGTACAAAATTCCTTAGCCAAATTATAAGTTTTTGAACTTTATATTTGTTTCATTATTTCGGTGGGTGGCTAATTCACCGTCCGCTTTTGTATAGATTTTAAATACCAAATAATACACCTTTTTTAAGAAGTTCTTTAGTGGTTCTTTACTCTTGTGCTTTTTAAACTTTTCTTCAAACAAATAAATGTAAACATTTATTTTCGATATATATTTTGTTTTATTGTTTGCATTTGTCTTTTGGTTTATCGGGTTTAGGTGTTGAGGAATATTATTTGCAGATATTTAAAGTTACAAAATAAACATTATTAACGTGTAAAGTGAATTATCGACTAAAAAGGATGACAACATCCATAATTAGCGAAACTCTTTAAAATGATAAACAGACGGACAATACGATCTTTAGAGCAGACGTACAATGGTCATTCCTCTGTACAATTTTGATGTCCACTATAGCATTAATTCTAAGAATTGCATATAAGCTTCCCTGATAAAACAAGTATGACAACAACCATTTAATTGTTAATGAGTGTAAGTTTTCATTCTACTGCAAAAGATCTTAAAACCATCAGAGTTTTGACCTTCCGATAATTATCATAACAATAGTTTTAACATCAGGAGGGCGATTCTAAAATGCCAAAAATTTTATTTTACGAGGAGACAAATATAAAATTTAAAAAAATGTTCTTAAAAGAATTAGAATTGACTATCCCCAAAATCCGTGTTAAAGGCACTCAATCATAAACAGATACCATGCTTAAAACTCATATCAACTAAAATTTCAATAGGTTTGGGAAAATCTTGTTAATATGTGTTATTAATGAGGTTCGTTGTTTCTTGAGATATCTAAAATGTCTTATTTTTGTGTTTTTTCCTATACTGTTTTTAGTAAGAGTTTTGTTTAAATTTTATTATCATGATGAGGAGGGATTGGTTGGTACAAAATTAAGTTTGAAGGATAACGCTGCCGGGGGATTGGAGGCTCGAGGTCATTTAATGGAACTATGCAGGTTTATTAGACAATGCCCATCGGTACGGTAAAAAAGGATTTTCATTTTTTACCAATTGGTATCAATCTTAAGGGATAAGACAATAATCGATAAATTGATATACAATATACATCCCCAATGATGATAAACAAAATTACTACTTTTTAGATTTAAATCAATTGTTAAAAAATTTAGACATTGCTAATTTGAACCAACCAATCATGTTTTGAAATCCAAGGAATGAGAGAAAGCATGGCTTGTTAAAGATATTGATTTTTTGTATTAATATCAGGAATTATTTTTTGCTGACATTACATGTAGTAGGCTTACTGCTTATCTATTATATAGTAAACAAATACAAAATTAATTATAATCTATAATACAAAGTAGAACAATGTCTGTCTGTCCGTCCGTCCGTCTGTCCCTTAAGATCTCGGTAACCATTGAACCGATTGGATTATACTCTTCAGGGTATATACCTATTGGTCTTGTGGTGGTTTTAGGCTATTTTCTTAGGGGGTGGGACACCCACAACCCCCCCCCCCTGAAAAAAATGAAAATCTCCCCCCCCAAAAAAAATTATTTTCTTGAGAACACATTAGACTATGAGCAGCACCAGTAGTACTTTATTTTATTTATTTATTTGTTTTTTTAGAATTAACTCTTGGGGCAAAGCCCCTAGAGGTTAGGGGCGAAGCCGCTAGTATATGTAAAAAAAACAATAAAGTAGCTTAATGTTTGTGTGTATGTTTGTTTGGACGTATGTATTTCAAGAAAGAGGAAAACCTTTCTTTCCACAATTCTTTGGAAAACTTGGTATCTGTAGGGATGGTTTTAAGCTATTTGGGGGGTAATTAGATTTAGCTTCTCAAAACACTTTTTCTCATAGAGAAGATATAACCTTCCCCACTCCTATTCTTAAGCCCCTTTATGCTAGGGGAGATGTATCTAGTAGGTGTAAAGTAATGTGTATTGTGTAATATTAATTGTGTCAACAAAAGAGAATTATATAATCTAGGTCAAGCTTCCTGCATTACAGTTTATTAAATGTTTGCAGTAAATAAATCTGTCAAGATATTTACTTCCTTATTTTCTTTTAAGTTTAGATAATAAAATTATTGTCATTTTATTCTTCAATTATTTCTAATGCCTTATTCGCCCCTAGCATCTAGTGGGGGTTGGATTACCCCCCTACACGTATACTACATCTGAATGCTTACTCTAAAGTTGAAAAAAAAAACATCAGGACTAAAGGATGTTCAAAAAGATCTTTTAAATAACTGAAACAAGTGTACAAAAATTTTCATTGAAATTTAATATTAACTCTGAGAAGGTTTTCAGCTAATTTGCTTATTAGTAAGCCAATCCTTATAAGAGAGAAATAGACTCATCTGAGAGACTAGGGGCGATGCCACTAGTGGTATAGATAAATATAATCAATTGTACATCAACATAATTATTTTCTTGGTGTGATTATACACCCATTTTGAAATTGTGTCCACCAACATCCTAATAGCGTACTAATCAAACATAAAACCCCCCTTATCTAAAAGCGTAACTGTACGCCCTAATCTTGGGCCTGACTTTATTTACCCAGAGCTACATGTGTATGTTGTGTATGGGCATAATTTTGAAATAGGAAAACATTGTACGATATTTGAAGTGGTGAAGTATTTTATGCCAAGTTTTTAGTGTCCTGCTGGTTCCACTCTCCTTTCTAGTTTCCACTCTTCTCTCCATTTTAACATATCATTAAATTTTTTCTAGTTTTTTCTTTAAAATATTTTTTTGACGAATTTTCTTATAAAATCCAAACAGTCTAGGTTAGTATATCCTAACTGTGTTAATGGTAATAAATTCCACCTGATGTTGGGCCAAGCAATTTCCCTCCAATTTATATTAAAAATATCAAAATTCTATGCCTTACTTATCAGCAGTAGATACCTTTTTTAACGTTTCTAGTATGACGCGATATGGTCCAGACTAGAAGCCGACAATTCCTTGACAGCAAGCATTTACGTTAATTCCGCGGGTTTAGTATTTATAAAATGTTTTTGTTATTAAAAGTTCATACGGTTAATGAATTTTATATATATTGTTTTTTTGTTCTCCCTATGTTAAAGTATTTTGAACTTCGCTTTTATGGATTTTGTAACATTTTTTTCTGTTTTTCGTTTTCCTTCCTTTTTTTTCAAAATTTCCTCCTATTTATCTTTTTTTCCCATTAACCCCACCCCCCAACAACATATGTAAATAATAACCATAAAATTTGCATAACAAAACTATATCTGTAAAACTGTATCTATTCTAAAAGTCAACATGGTGGTTGGTCTGCATTATACTTTTTATTGCAAATATGACAAAAATATTTAGAAATCTTCAAAGCTTTTTTTATACTTTTTATTGCAAATATGTCAAAAATATTTAGAAATCTTCATAGATTTTTAAAAAAATGTTTATTAGGTATACATATGTACAGTACATACACATAGTATATATGCAATATAAATGGTTTCGCCCAAAAATAGAAAATTTTTGAGGTTATTTCTTCTCGTTGCCGTTTATATGTGTTATCTGAACAAATGTGATCAAATGTCAGAGTTAAATAGATGAGGGGTGGGGATGAAGAAACTTGACAAAACTCAGATTTCTCAAGGTTTTGTCACCTCATATTTTTATCCTAAAATCTGTACTGGACCAATACTAAACTTTTCTGAAAATTGTGGAACAATCAATTCAGTCATTTACGAGTCCTTTATGGACATAAACACACCTTACTACTTTATAGAAAGGATAGTGATAGTACTATTTATGAGTTGGCTAAGAATTAAAATCATAATGATACATCACATGAATTTAAAGTACAAAATTTAAACAAAGGAAATATTTTTCTTTCTGTTATTGACAACATTTTCTGAAAGTTGTTGGCTCCGCAGGATATAGTTGAATGGCTGTTGATTGTGTGCCTCTGCATAGCTGCCAGGTACAGCTCCATGGTGGTGATGTCCTGCACTGCCAGGTACAGCTCCATGGTGGTGATGTCCTGCAAGGTCCTGCTGTCCATGGTACCCGTGGTGCTGTGGCTGATATTGTTCATGTCCATCAAATACTTTCTTAGATTCTTCTTCAAACCGAACCTGAATAAAACTTGGAATAAAAACAAGACCGCCTTACGACCAAAACAAACATAGATTAAATTGATATAAGACATAGTGAGGTTAGGGTAAGCTTTGAGAAACACGCTTATATACAAAAGAGTGTCCATTAGCAGCTAAGTATCTATAATATTAAATGAATGTGTGTGCGTGTTTGTTGGTTAGGACTTCCTAAGAAATTTTCAAGGATTTGACCCATTATTAAATTACATTAGTTTTCACATTCTTGTTTACTTAAAATTTTAAAATTGGGTTTTCTGACACAACTGTTAATTTTCTAAATTGAAAATGTTTCAGGTTACAAAAATATGTAAATAATATTTGGATTGGGAAAAAAGTATAAAGTTCATAAAACAAAGCCATAATTAAAATATAAAAATATACACGGAAGGACAGACAAACTTTTTGAAGGCCATCGTTTTAGATATCCAAACGGACATACTAATGAAGAGAGAGCACTAACAATTTTTAGTTGAATAAGTGAAAACTATATGCCACTTTTTCAAAAAGGCATAAAAAATACCTTAGGTACATTTTGAATGATATCAGGTCCTGTTGCCGCTCCATGTTCCTGTTTAACAGGTTCTGAGCCTGGCCTCTCTGGAAGAGGTCCCCGCCTGTAGTCATGGGATTTACTACCAGGTTCCAGGTGAACAGGATACTCTACATCTTCACTGTAGATGGCGGGAACACTACAAATTTTATTAAATTAGAACAGGTTTTAATCCATACTGAAAAATCATGTATCGTATAGTATCATAGAAAATGCATGTATGGCAACCAACCCGTCACCCACCCATATAAAATATATTTAATATTAAGAAGGGAATCTTTACAAGAAACTCAAAACTAGAAAATACTTTCAAGACAGCTTTTCGCGGAAATTAAAATGAAAAGTTAGAGGGGCCTGAGGTCCGTCTATCAAACCTGGTATTAACCTTATGAATTTTATTTTTCATTTGTGGAAAATTGTCTGTAATTCGATGTTATACATGATTTTTTAGTGTGGCAGAGAACCGGTTTTAATCCAGTGGATATTAATTTGTTTCAAAGCCATACTTGAATACCTGTTATTGTTTAGATAAGTTAAATACTCGGATGGTTGATGGCTTTTCGTTAGTCTAAAATCAAAATTTAATTATTAAAAATAGTTAAATTTATAGTATTTATAGTAGCTTTGCAGGTATTTATAGTAGCTTTGCACTTATTTAATTTACATTATTTGGAACATACGAGGAGGAAAAATAAAATTACCAATAAAATTTAAAAAGTTTAAAGTTTATTACGTCAAAATAAAACAAACTTTTATATTTTCCATGGATAGAAAGATAGTTAAAAGCGGATAAATCTTACAATTCAAGTTGTTGGTTTATAAAAACATTCTATGGTTTGTTATTTTATCTTCCATCTACCTTCCCTGCATGTCTGGTCATTACCTGCTAACTGGAACATGTCTGGTCATTACCTGCTAACTGGAACATTCAATATTTTCCCTTGTCCTCCATAGCCACGTGTACTCGGACCTATGACGTAATCATTGGGCACACTGTGACCAGGGGAGGGAGGCGGTGGCGGGGAGAATGAGGGAGGCGACATTGTCCTAGGACTGGGGGGCTGGGTGAGTCCACCTGACAGCTGCGGAGAGTGCCGAGGTACCTGTAGCTCATTTGTTACCTGAAATAATATTTTTGACTAAATAAAAGTTTATGTGCAACCAGAAAAAGTTTCTTGAAGCGACTAGAGTGATTGATCAGTTGAGACTTTTATTGGTCCAGCGTAACTAAATGAATTTGCTCCTCTTATCAAACTATAAAATGTAAAACTAACTTAAATGGATCTTTAAAAAAACAGCCTCTGTCAAAAAAAAACATAGTCCAAAAAATTGTCATTTAATTTCCAAACATAGTTAATTTATTTTGAATAATTACCGGAATATGATAAATCTTCTTTTGTGAAAATAAAGAACTGTTGCTGTATTGTTTCTTAACCTTCTTTCGAGTTTTTCTTTTCTCTTTATCTAAATATCAATGAAGATAACATGTTAGCTAGAATCCTCGGAATGGCAATAATTTTATTTGTATGCGTAAATTGGGAACAGTGATGTTTTATGCTATTTTCTTGAACTAGGCTTAAATAAGGTAATTTTCTTCAGTGACAGAAAAAAGTAAATAATTTGTATTAGATTATATTGTGTTCACTTTCTGCATTAGTCTAGTGTTTAATTACCTAAGTTGAAATGGGGGAAGGAGGTGTGACCTCAGGGAAACCTAAATCCTACTAAAAATTATAAACATTCCTTTTAAAACAAAAAGTAAAATTTAAACTCATGTCTCCCCTCCTTAAAATGATCACTAAAGGCAAACATTGCCACTAATATCATAAAAGAAATTATCTAAAATAATATTGAATACCTTTATTACGAAGCTCTATATCGCTGACAGAAGACATGGAATAATTTCTTGCAACTAGTGTTCCATTCGTCTTAGTATTTGTTCTTTGTACCACTGGCTTTATCTGTCCATCCATACCAGTGGGCTTAATAATACAATTTACAATTCATTTGTGATTATAGATACTTTTGAGACCGGGATGTTTAAAATGTAATTATTTAAAAATCTAAAATATAGCTTCTAAGTTTAATTAAGGTTTTTAAAATTTTTGAAAATAAAACTCATATTTACCGAATGTGAAAATCAGACCCTAAATTAGAGTTTCTCCTAATTATTATGAAACTGTTAGGCCATATTGCAATAGATTTCTATGCTGCCCCGATGAACGAATGGACACACTAAACTTATTTTAGAAAAGCATTGCTTATAAAGTTTATTACAATATTCAAATGTTACCTTGTCCTTGTTAGCTGATATGGTTCTCCTCCTCATATCATCTGGTTTCTCTAGTCTTACCTTGTCCTTGTTAGCTGATATGGTTCTCCTCCTCATATCATCTGGTTTCTCTAGTCTTACCTTGTCCTTGTTAGCTGATATGGTTCTCCTCCTCATATCATCTGGTTTCTCTAGTCTTACCTTGTCCTTGTTAGCTGATATGGTTCTCCTCCTCATATCATCTGGTTTCTCTAGTCTTACCTTGTCCTTGTTAGCTGATATGGTTCTCCTCCTCATATCATCTGGTTTCTCTAGTCTTACCTTGTCCTTGTTAGCTGATATGGTTCTCATTCTCACATCATCTGGTTTCTCTAGTCTAACTTTGTTCCTGAAACAAGGACTATAAAATTCATAAAAAGCACAGTAATAATTCAAGTTACACTATACTTCCAAAACAAGAATGACAAAATCCTAAACAGCTTGGCTTATGAGTAACAAAGTTTTAAAACAAACAGAATCTTATTAATAAATCTAACATTTCTAGACTTACTTATAAAGATGGTTTGCTTATACAGTTTTTAGAACAGATAATTTCTAATCATTTACTTAATTAGACAAAATGTGGAGTAGGTTGCGCTAAAAATCCGTAAAGGTGTGAATGTAAAGGCTTAAAAATAGAAGTAGAACGGTAATTTTCACTAAATATGTGTATTTCTTATTGAAAAGAACTATAGACAATTTTTTTTTAAAAGTTAGCCTAATTTTTTATCGTTCTACTACTGTTTTTAACTTTAAAATCACAACCTTACAGGATTTTTAGTGCAGCCTACTCCTCCCTTTATCTCAAAAAATTAATTTATCTCAAAAATAAATGTTTAATACCTTTTCTTCTTCCTAGTGTAGATAGTGCAGTAGCCAATACACAAGAACAAAAATAAGAAAAGAAGAACGAAGACGACCCCCACCATAATCCACATGACAGTTCTGTACACGGATTCTGAGTCATTATCTTCTGGCACTGCAGTTGTTTCTAGATTATAACTTAAAATAAAATATCCTTTTGAATATGAAAAATATGAAAAAAAGGAATTAATGCTCGCCTTTTCTCGAAAATTGCACCAATTTCCCTTATTAAAAAAAAGAAGATTTAGATTAGGGTAAGGGGTAGTTTTTCTTATGCTGCCCAGACCCTAGTGAGGGGCCCTAACCCCCGGGGGCTATCCTTTACTTAATATAACCTAACCTAACCTAGCCTGAGATTAAACCGTCAATTAATGAAAGCGAAGTGTATTGCACTAATTTCAGTCTGAAACATTAGATAAACCAACAATATAGTTTGTGGAAAAACTTCGTTATCAATATGCTACAAGACTTTTTTATTATTTACTTTACAGGTGAACTTTAGATGAGATCTTTAACTGTAAAACATTTTATTGTGTGAGTTATTTTGGTTTTAGTATAATTTCATTTTCTCGTATTCATTTGAATCCTGTAGATAAGAACCGGTTCTCATCCATGCGAAAAAACTATGTCTTGCATCGTATTATAACCAGCTTCTACGAATATTTAAAATTGTACAATTATAAGATTAAAACTAGTTTTTTTAGCCCGTGCCTTCGGCATCTCGGGGCAAAACTGGTTTTAATCTTATAATTGTACATTCTATATCCGCGGAAAGCTGTTTATAATACGATGCGAGAAATAACTATACCAGTATAAAGTTTTTTTTAAAGTTTGGGTTCAGTTTGTTTCGTGAATATTTATGAATAATTAAAAATATGGATTTTTAATAAACAGTTTTTATAGTTTTGCTTTTAGTTAATTTCAAAAATTGTATTTCATAAATTTATGTATAACTAGCCGCTACGCCCCTAGAAGCCTCTAGGGGCAAATAAGGTAGGAGGGGGAAAAGTAGACCTCATCCTATTTTAAATTTTAGTTTAAAAAGAGTTTTAAAAAATATTTTTTATGGGGGGGGGGTGAAGACACCCTCCCAAAAAATAGTTAAAAACCTTCCCAGGACCTATAAGAAGCTTTACTTTAAAGGAGAACAATATCGTTTCAGCGGTTAGCGAGATCCTTCGAGACAGACAAAAAACGCTTACTACTTTATATAATAGGATTGTGCCAAAACAAAGTTTTAACTGTTTATTTCGACTATATAAATTTAGTTAAGTGTTCACAGCTGACATTACTTCGATATATCGATAGTCTAATGTAATTTGACTTGACTACTTACTCGTATTAACTCGTATATAACTAATTCTTTTTTAGACATGGGTTAGATAAAGGTTAAAGGTTTTTTTTACATGTGCAAGTAAATGATATGGACAATTTTAGTTAGTTTTGTGCTCCAACGTCACAATTAACCTGTTAAATCTATAGCTGATGTTAAAATTGATATTGGAGTTGTCATATTTTCAAACATTATGGAAGCAATTTCCATAGACAGTGTTACCACACTTCCTACTGTACTTTCTACTCCCGCATTTTTAGCAGGACCTACAATGTACAATTGTACAACTCAAAAATTTCTTTAATTGATATTCAACAAAAGCTGTTAACGAGATTGATCTAGTACAAGAAACGTTTAATCTTATTAATTTTAGTGTTAATTTCTCCTAAATGCTGTTTTAAAAGCTTTTTTTTCTAGGACGACAAAGTCGACATTATCAATAAGTATTCAAGACATGTTTGGCAATATAGTACGAGACGTTAAAACAATACCTCCAACTACCATTTTAGACGCGTGACATTAATAGTAAGAGTATGTTGAATGCCTTGGCCAATAAAGAGACACAACTCATTTACATGTACACTTAGGATTTTTAGACAAAGGTCGTGCAATCAAAGGATAGGTTGTCTGTTTGTTAACCCAATACTTATTGTTCGCATGGACGCTTTACTCAGTAATTCTAGAACTTTAAGTAAGTATGTGGAAAGTACTAAGACCCGAAGCAACACCACGCCTCCCGAGAGGTAAGTGTAGGTATATGCTTGGTATGAAGATTCAAAGCAGGGCTTCGATAATCCTACTTAGTATCTTATCAACAAATATTTTTATATTTAAAATTGGGAATTACTACATTCCACTTTTTTTCTTAAAATCATGGTTTACACCCCCAGGGAAAAACCCAGTGCATCTACTATTTAGAAGATAAATTACCTGTCACAATAATATCTGTAGTAGAGACCGTAGATGTTGGATCAGGTGGCAAAAATACTTCAACTATGTTGGAAATTTCTCCATGGTTCCCAGAACTTATAACAATAATACAAATTTTAATGTTGCTTGTTTATTTACACTTGTTGAAATATAGTTTAGTATTTCAAGAGGTAAAAATAATAGCCTTAAACCAACCGGAAACCTATTAGAAGCTTCGCAAAAAAAAGGAGAACTCAATCAGTTCAGTTCAGCGTGTATTGAATTCTTTAGCTTCAGACAAAATAAAATCTTTCTACTTTATATATAATCTAGTAGCTACGCCCCAAGCATCTAGGGGCTCTATATTCGAAGGTATATCGAAGGGCAGAAAAATAGCCTAAAACCAAACCCAGACTTATTAATAAAGAAAATAGCCTAAAACTATCTCAGAACATATAAAAAGCTTCACTGTATAGGAGAACCATTTCGGTTCAGCGGCTAGAGGCATAAAAACTTACTACTTTACACAATATGATTTATAATTTAGGATAAATATACTTGTAATACCTGTCTTGTGATGAAATACCAACATAAACAATTGTATCTTCTTCTTGTCCAGAACTTTCTATTTCTAGGGTTATTTCCTAAAAATAAAAGTTTTTTATATTTTTTTAAAAATTATAGGCAAAATAGTTTTTCTGTAAATTAAAAATCCAATGCTTGATTTTATTTATTTCGTCTAAGAAAAGAAAAACTTTCCTATAATTGGCATAGTAAGTATGTCCATATGTACCTTAAAATTTGTTGGTTGTGTTGGCAGTCTAATTCTTCCCTTGATGCTTGAACACAGGTCATAGCTCACATTTCTAGCTTCTCCTCTCCCACAGTGGATATAGTACAACTGCGGGGCTAAATATTAGATATATAGTCTCACTCTGATCTCTAGGACGAACAAGTAAAATTGCAAAAAAAAATCAATATCACAAAAAATTTGACCCTGACAGGGAAAGATTGGGGGAAGTAAAATTTAGGGTGTTATGAACCAAGATGTAGAAGCGTAAAATAGTTTTAGGGGTTTGAAATTTTTTTGGGGAGGGGGAGGATATACTACCACCCTAAAAAAAACTAGGCTCCCGCAAATACGTTGTAAAATTTGTTTCCAAAAAAATGTGTGTGTGTTTGTCTGTGTTTACCGAAGGAGCTTGCTAACCACTTAACTGCGCAATATGGTTTACAATGAGCTTCTCATAAGTCCTCGGAAATTTTTAAAGTACCACCACTCTCCCAAGAGAAATCGCCCCTAGAATTAATGATTCTCCACAATTAAAAAATAAATTCTTTTTAAAACTAAAATTCAAATTGGGTGGGCTTGCCCTTGGATGCATGTATGCTTCTAACCGCTAGTTTATATATGTTACAAACCTCCATGGTCATAATTATCGTCTCCAGGCTCAGTAAAACCAAAAGTGACCTAAACATGTTCAAATTATATTAACAGCAAGAACAACAACGTTAAAAAATTGCGAATTGCAAAAACTAAATGCAACAATTGATCCACCGACCAAGCGACATTATTTGACTTTGTATTTACTTTTTATTTTAAAAAATTGCTTATTTTTAATGTTGCCTATAAGACATGATATAAAAGTGCCCATTTCTGGCATAATATTGCAGCATTGAGACATTTTCACTGTCAATTATTAGGTGGTCATAGCTGATATATTATCGACATGACGTTATACTAATGACATTATGACCACATACTTAGATTGATATTACAGTTGCCTGAAATTTTGACAGGGAATAATGAACAATATACTTACCTTTCTATTTGGCAGATCAGTTTTGACAACAGTTAAATCCGAGATACGACCTGGAGGAATTATATCCACTTCCTAAATATAAAACACTGTAAATTTTCGAAAAGCATTAGTTATGTTTTTGGCTATTTAATATAAAAGTGTATTCACCCCTGGATTTTAAACGATTTATAATCTCGACCACTTTAAATAATTTTATCAAAAAAACATGTTTTATTCCATTTATAATGCATAAGCAATAATACTTATTTATCGTATCGTATTATAAACAGCTTTCCGCAGATATTAAAATGAAAAATTTTAGATTACAGCCAGTTTTGTTAGCACTGAGGTGGCGTATGCCGGTCTAACAAAACTGGTATTAATTTTATGATCTTTTTTAATATTCGTGGAAAATTGTTTGTAATACAATGCTATACATGATTTTACAGTATGGCTGAGAACCTGTTCTGATCCTGCGCATATTAATAGGTTTCGAAGCCACACAAAAAAAATTATTTATTATGTGTTTCTTTATTTCTATCATTAATTTTTTGAGGAGTTTTTATGTGTAACGTGTAGTCAATTGTGCATTGTTTACAATCATAAAATGGCTAAAATCTGTTCATAATATTATTGACAAAAGCTTTTTTTTATTTCACAGATAGGTAAAAAACAGGGCTCGGCAGCTGCGACACAGCCTCAAATTTAAACCTTTTTGGATGCTTTAATTTTATTTTTTAAATCAGTGATTTCCATTTTTGGACAGGCTAAGACTTTCATCTGATTTTAAAAATTTAAAGGCTTACAGGCGGCTGACGTGCGGCTGCCGAGCCCTGTAAAACACATTAAATGAAAGACAGTAGTTTACTTAGTGTATAGAAATACCTGATTTACGGGAACTGAAACTGCAAAACTTGAACTTAATTCCACGTAAATGCTATCATCTTCTTTTCTGAATAAATAGGAAAATCATTCTTAAAGAATGCTACGTCAGATTTAGAATGTACAATCATTTTGGAAGAAGGGCATGCCTTTACAGTCCCTATTAGGAAACCTCATAATAAATATTTAAGCATAAATATTCTATCAAATATCTTAGGTTTTATTGAGTAGTACAATGGTTGATAAATGATCTTCCCGCTGTAGGCCTCTGTTTGTAATTCTGCCTTTGATAGCTGCTATACTTTAGAGAGAAATATATAGATTTTTAATTTTATTTATTAATTAATCTATTTTGAAAGGTTTGTTTCAATAGGTAGCAATTAAGTACATGAGTAGCACAGCAAAATAAGCCAACAATTTATGATTTTAAAAGTGCACTAGCTATATGTGGCAAATTTTATCCAAAGCAATTTTGTTCAAAGATTTTGAAATTACTTATTTATCAACAATTTCTTGACGATCTTTTAATTTTGATCATTTGATAACCCGAAGAGTTGTAATGTACAACATATGTGCTGTGCTAATAATCAGAAAAGCTTCGCAACTGCTAAAATAATTGTACCTTGTTTCAGACCATAACATGTAAAGTCCAGTTCTAAAACGATAATTATTTAGAAAATTGATAAAAAGAAATAAGGATAATTTTAAAAATAGTAGTTACTTTATCCTATAAAATAAAGTAGAAAGGTTATTTTTTGTCTGAAGCTTCAGATTTCGATGACTGCAAAACCAATAGATGCAAAGGGCCCTTACTTTAAATCAATAGATTATAACCATAGTTTTATTAGTAAATAAATTCCCTAAAAAGCAGAACTACATTTTCGGATTTTGTAAAGGGTCATTGTCTTGGGGGCGACTTATTTTTTTCTGAAATTGGCCCAAGACGTATGAGAAGCTACCCTGTAAAGAAGAAACCAGGTAAGAAACCAATCTTGTGGTACAAACGCTAGCACAATTAGATGCAGACAACCTACTTCTTTTATATAAGGATTATAAACGTTGTCCTAATGGAAAGGAAACTAAATCGTAAGGAAATCATTTTTTTTTCCAATGGCTGGTTAACCTGTTAAAATGATAAACATATCCAGAGCTAATCTGATCCGAGCTATCAATGTCAGGATAAAGCAATCCATCATTACGCAACATTAACTCTGAAAAATACATGTTGGTTATTATTAATACAATTAGAAAAAGGTAACATCATCCATTACAGTACAGACAGACCAATGAACCAACTTAAAAGATAGTTCTAACACCTAATGTCCTTTATGATAATATATAAATCCACAAAAAAAAGTTTAGAATGACTGTCATTCAAACAAGCTGTGATATCGTAGAAAATGCAGCTTAAAAGTAGCCTAGAAGCGGTAATTCTGCCATATTTATTGGCTAAATCTACAGTAGAAATACCAAAGTTATATTTTCCTAGCAACTATGAAAATCTAATCTTAGTGTGTGTATTCCGTTGAGTAACGCGTGTAGTGATCAACTGTGTTGATACTGAAAACCGTATAAATACTATGTTTTTAACAATCTTATGAACAGTTGGACGATAGACTTATGCTAGTTATATAGTTGCTGCGCTACTATTAATAAATACCTTGTTTAACTCCAGATAGAGGTAAAACAAAATAATTTGGTTTATCACCCTCGTGAAATGGTTTTCCAAAAACACTCACTAAAAATATTATTTTTTTTATTAAATGAGCAATCCCCTCTTGTTGCAGAGAATCAGGAATACAACAATTCATGTTACACAAAATTACTCTTGCTGTAAATTACAATTAGTGGTTGAAACGGTTGGACACTAAACTTAATGAACCAACAAATTAATATTCAATAAAAGTCCTCATAGTTGTTGAGCCAACGAATAAGAAAACATTATTTTAAGACTTTGGGGACTAGTGTAATAAACAGACCAATGTCCCCTCCCTCCCTGTGAACTAACTGTCATATTTCATATTGGTTTGCTTGGTGGTGTTTTGCTATTAGGATAATTTTAACAAAGAGTAGATAGGGGAAACAAAGGGCAGTAGATTCATTTAATTGTCATTATAAATTTCCTTCCTATCCACTTATGTACTTTTGTAAATGTTTTCTATTTTTTGAAAAAAACTTACCACTTGTTTGAACTGTTCCATTTATAGATTCCGGATTTAATCTGAAATTTTTATATATTATAGTATTTATTTTTGCACATTATGTAATAAAAATTTTAAATTGTGACGATTAAGTTACTTTTATATAGAGGGCAGAAAAATAGCCTTCAACCATCCAAGGCATATATATAAAAAATAAAATAGCCCAATTCCATCACAGGGCCATGTGCAATTATTCTAAAATTGTTAACAAGATCTTAATTCAAAAACTTACATAATACTAGCGGCTATGAGGAAAGGGGTTTAGTTGGCCCTTCACTTTCCAATTTAGTTTTAAAAAGAAAAAAGAAAGTTTTTGGGGGGGATTTTTTTCCTTTTTCCTGGGGAGATTTCTCTTGGGAGGGTGAAGTTACCCTCTCTAAAATAAGTTTCAAATCTTCACTGGATACATTCTGTTACTTTTGTATAATAAAATATTTGATAATATTTTGAAACCTATTTTGATGCCAAATTGTTGGATTTCTTCCTGGTATAGTACTCGTGTAAATAACATCTAACCAATCAATCTGAATTAAACCATTAATAGCTAAAGATTGTTCAAGTTTGCATTAATTTTTTTACAGTACACAAAAAATGATAGAAAAAAATCCAGGTAGACGATTCTGCCTGGCTAGCCTGAAATAAAATTGGAACTTTTGAAAGTCCTAAAAGTCAGTATGGCTTTTAGTAAAATCGCATGATTTTAGAAATTATCCAGATACATTATTAAAATTTTTACCTTTTTTAATAATTTAATGAGAAGCCATGCCGACTGGCATTCGGCCATTCACAATCGATTAAAACTTTATATAATGTGCAAAACAATGTACAAAATTGAATTTAGTAAAAAAAAGACAAAGAAATAATTGGACAAAAATATTGATATTGGCACATTTGATATATTTTCTTTTTAAAAAGTATTATTTCAGTTTTGTCCAAACTGGACAATCGTACAATTCAAGATGGTTATAAGTTTTTTATTGCGCAAGCGCGACTTTTCTTCAATTTTCCAAGATATATTTGAGGTTTTCAATTTTATACTTTATAAGTTTATCTTCTTTGGAAAATGGTAAACTAGGATTATCAAGCGATTAAAATACTCATAATGCAAGTATCTGGAATAATTGTCTCAAAAATCAGCCATTTTAACCCTTAAACAAGGATGACAACATCCTTAAGTAGCAAAGCTCAAAAATTATGGATGGATATCGCAAAAAATACTATTGAGCAGTGTCATACAATAATCATTAAACTTGATAAAATAGGGAAATCAGGAAGCCTTAATCACGCAACCTTTAAATCACGAAAACTTAGAAATCTAGATATCGATCTAGCACCGTAATTAATAGAAAATCTTAATGAAACTTGATGGAAATATGTAGAGTATGAGCATATTCAATCCCTGATAATTTCAGCCGTCAATTCTGAATAGAAATCGAGAAAAACACAACAACCTAAAAATCTAGGAATCGATCTAGCACCCCAATTAATAAAAAAATCTTAATAAAATTTAGTGAAAATATGTAGAAAGTAAAATAAATTAATCTCTAAAAGTTTCTTTCTTCTACCTTGAATAGGAATTGAGAAAATCACTAAAACTTGAAAATATAGGAATCGATCTAGCACCCCAAATAACAGACAGATGGACAAAACAATGTACAGATTAGATGGGCATATGTCATAGGAATCTTCACTATAAATTTCAGCTGTCTATCTTGAATATGAACCGAGAAAACAATGTTTCCCCAATAGCGTTACGGACGGACTGACGGACAGACAAAGTGAATTATTCGTCCTACTTATCAAGTGAATTATAGAGTAGCTTCGCTACTAATAGAATTTTTTTACCTTAGCTTCGTTGCTTATCAAACTGATTTCTATTGTCCAAGTTCCATTTAGTGAATTAGTATTTTGTCCAGTTATATTCAACATTTCTATACTACTATTCCAACTCTAAAAACATAAATAGTTAATTTTGTAGTAGGGTAGTCTTTCTGCAAGTTTTTAAAATTGTTTTTTTTTAATTAGTCTAAATCGTATATAATTGAGAAAAACTAAATTTATATGATTATTAGTTTGAAAATAAAGAAATAATCTTACTGTTACAAAGAGTGGATCTTGCTCTGAATTAAAACTCTGTCCACCAGGAGTTGTCACATTTAATCTTTATCAATATTAGTATTTTTCATTTAAAAAAAAAAAACTTATATCATAAAATTAAAAATAGTGTTTTTGGGCTTCTAAACAATGTTCTTAATCATTTTTCATTGGTTTGGCATTTTTATAGTTAGGCGTTATTCATATCGATTTACTTATCTTGTAATATTGCTACAAATATATAAAGCGCAAAAAACGGTTAAGAAGCGAATAAAACTTAAATTTAGTTTAAGGGCGAATTAAAAATTATCTATTTTGGGGGAATTTGTTAAAGGAGAAATTAAGATATCACAATGAAACTTAAAAATACCTAATAATAGTTGGTTATTACATTTTTAAAAAATAATAATGAATTTCCTGAAAGCCACAACGCTGGGAAATAGAAAAATAAATTTTGTCTGAGTGCCCAGATCCGTGTGAGGTATATTCAATTTAGTTGGGGAACCAAAGTTTTCTTTCTTCACTCTTATTGTCCTCATAATGCTTTGAGAGTTACTAAAAATAATAAATCAAAGAAATCAAATGTCATGCGAAAGTCAAGGTGCTTTGCTATTTAAATAACAAGTTTATTTGTACAGTGAATTAATATAAGAAGAATGAGCATAGAATATACGTAGATATTATAACTAAGAAAAATTTTCGTCAATTTAAGTTGCTAACATTAACATCATTTATTAGTCAGTTCGTTAAACCAGTAGGAGGGGAGGGGACGAGGGGACGAGGTGAAGGAGGTGAATGGGGGTATCGTTATTTTAGCCAGCTACAATAAAACCTACAGAAATCATTATGCAAAGTTTAAAATCTATTGAATAATTCTGACATGCATAAATCAACGATAAATTCTATATTACGGACCCAAAATATAGAAATTTTCGCTTAAATTAAGAAAAAACCCTGACCTAACTTGACTAGAAATATGTTGTAGAGTGAGTAACATCCAAGTTTGTTCATTCAAGTCTGCTTCACTTCCAACTTCATAAAAACAAACATTTTTAATCAATTATCATTTTATGAAAATAACAGAATGTTTAGAGTTTGGTGTTTGTAACGAAAGACACAAGAAAAGTCGGCCCCTGCCCCCTTCCCAAAAAAAAGTAAAATGTGAAATTTAGGTTTGTCTTATGATTTTATGTAAAATATTAATGATCATATCATTCTAATGTTATCTAAAGTCTCAAATTTCTTTTAGACAAAACAAATATAATTATTGCTAAAATCAAAATATATCTGAAAGTCTCAGATATAAAATTAAAAAGGGGTTGAAATTTCTTAAATTTTTGTTGTTGTAAATATAGAGTGCATTTAGAAAATAAAACAAGACACTTATTACATCATTTTCACAAAGTAAAATATCAAGTTCTAAAAATATTTTGCAAAATTAAAATTTTGGTTAAAAGTTTTGTCCAGTACAAGTTAGTAAAACAAAATATTCTGGAGTAAACTCAAAGCTTCAGAGGCAAAGGAATATAAAAGTTATGAATATACTACAAGTATCGAAATCCATGCTATAGGATAGGTTATATTGGGTACTGGTTACCCCGCAGTTGCAATGCGCAGGAAGTGGGGGGGGGGGGGGGGGGGGGGGGGGGGGGGGGGGGGGGGGGGGGGGGGGGGGGGGGGGGGGGGGGGGG
>LS048425.1:5074-16581 GCA_900241095.1 Acartia tonsa | reverse complement strand
CAGATGTCAAAATTATTTAACTTAATTTGTATTTGCGCTTATAGATAAAGAATTATACAAAAAACGAATTTTATAAAAATCCCTTAAAATTTTATGCAGATTTCAAATCTATTGTATTCATTAAAATTCTTTCCAATTTTTATAGCTTAGACTACAGTCTATAAATTTATTATTTAGGCTTGAGCAAATGGATGATGGATATTTTGAGAAGTTTGGTTCACTGATCAAGGACTGTATACACAAAGATCAAGTTGAACTAGAAAAGGTTGGTCATCAGGGATCTTCAGGGATAAGACAGAGGACAAGATATTGATTTAGACTCCTCATAACGATAATCAAAATCACCCCTCAATAAATCAAAATTATTGGTTGAATTGTGATTTCTGAATTTTTTGTACAATCAAATCAAAATTTAATAAAGTTTTCAAACTTTTTCAGTAGTTGCATTCGGTAAGGGGCGTCCACAACTACCCTAAAACCAGAAAATAGGAAACACTGCCTTACTTTTATTAACTCCTAAAGGTTTTACATGGAAGATAAAATAACATGACATAAAATAAAGAGTTTTCAGCATATTTATTCACCTTTATCATAAATGTTTTCTAATTTAATGGAACTAGCTGCCACAACCAAGCAGTTAGGGGCTCTGTTTTCAAAGAGGATTTAGATTGGCTAAAAATATAGCTTAAAATCATCCCAAGGATTAAATATGAAGATAAGATAGCCTAAAACCACGCTTACTTAAAATATAGAACCCAATATGGAGATCTTACTCTGAGGCTTCTTACTCAGGCTTACTACTTTAATGTGATATTTGTTTTTAGGCTGATGAGATGGTTGATTGTTCTGATCTTGAGAAGGTGTTTGTTGGACCTGTCATTTCCCTCAACAAAACAGAGGTAAAAACATCTCAATTTTATGTACAATATACAGAAAAAAATATTTTCTCCCTTGTGGTACAATTATGGGTGGTAAAATCCCACATTTAACTGATTTTTAGAAACTAAGTGCATTGAACAATAGCTTAACCTAATACCTCCTATAACATAAGGAGGTTTAGGAAAAGTCCCTTTTGTAACATCGCTCCTTATTGGTATTTTTAAAATGGCTTTTTATAGGTTTTTTTATGTTAGGTTAGGTTATATTGGGTTAGGTGATTGTCCCACAGGGTTAGGTAATTGGCCCCGCAGGGTTAGAGCCTCCCGCAGGGGCTAGAAATAGGAGAAAAACTACTGTAAAAAATACGAAGATTCGCCCCATAAGGTGCGATGTTACGAAAGGGACTATAAATTTTATTTGAACACATTTTAAAAAGTTAGGGGGGGCCTAACTCTTAATTCTGAGGACACCCTTGCAAGGATATATTTTGTCCTAATTTCAGAAAAGCTTTGCTTTTTCTAGAACAAAATATATTGAAATAATAAATATTTTTATTTTCTTAATGTATGTATTGTGTTACATTACTCTGGAGACTAAATTTACACTTGTAAGAGATTTATTATACAAATTATTTTTCTTATTTTCTTTGGACAAAATATTTTAAAATGAACAAGGACAGCAATATTTACAATTAGTGCATAAATAACAAGCTAAAACATTAATTTTTAAGGGAAGTATTAAAAGTTCATTCATTTTTTTTCCATATTTAATTACTATGAATCATCTTTAAGATGTTTTATGTTTAAGATGTTGGTATTTTTTCTACTGGTGGTTTCTCTAGGAAAAGTTGTGGGACCCTCCCCCCAAATAGTTATAAACCTTCCCGGACCTGAGCTACCGAGAAAGATTAACTATATCGGTTTAGTGGTTAGCCGGATCCTTTGGTACAAACACACACACACAGAATGACATCCAGTTACTTTTATATATTGGATAGACGGATTATAATAATTATTTTCTTTATTTTAGTTACAACAGCTGTATATTGAAGTGCTTTACACCATCCAGCATAAAGTCGGGTCTAACAGGAACAAATACACGTTTTTATAATGGATATGGAATACTTGGATATATTGACAGGGGGAAATTTAACGTCAACTTTTGTTGCTCATTTAATGGTCACTTCGTTTATCAAGTAGGAAGGGAAGGGATAGGGTAAAAGTAGTGAATGGGGGGTGGGGGAGTGGTTATCATTATAAGCTCTAAGTATCACTTTATGAGAGTGCATGAAAATCTGGTGCAACATCCATGTAATATTTTAACGATTGTTTCTATTTATCAATTTCGAATCCTGTCGGACATACAAAAAGCCTTTGCTTTCCTGTCAATCGGCTAATTGCATCGCCAACGTTAATCTTATGGTTAGTAACAGAATATTTGTATGTGAGTTTGTAGCTTAAGATCTTGTTAACCGCTGGACCGATATGGTTCTCCTTTACGGGTAAGCCTCTTATTGGCCTAGAGAATGTTTATAAGTATTTTGGGAGAGGTTAACTCAACCCTACAACAGAAAAATAACCTCTGAAAAATACCCCTCAAAATAATTTTTCTTTTTACTTAAAAAAAATAAAAATGTGAGCCTTGACTACAATGTCATAAAGCCGATATAAATTGTTTAGTCAGGGTATTTAGTTAAGATGTATAGTAAGTAGTTTTGCTACTTAAAATGGGGGAAATCTTACAATTTTGAAAACGTTATTTGTTTGTATGTAGTTCTCAATTCAGTCAGATAAAAGAAGAATTATTATCATATGCACAGGTAACCTGGTGACATTTTGTGTTTAGTTGAATAAATATATAAGTATAGATGTATGATCCAGATAACTACTTGGCCCAAGTGAAGGGGAACCTGGTAGCAAATTGCTGTCTGTTCTTTTGTAGCGGCTTTTATTATTTCCGACGCTTTTAGCTGATTTGATAGAACCAATTTTAAGTCGGCACAGTGCCCCCTCTATTTTTATACTTTAATGTCAGTTGTACGCGTAAATAAGTCAGGTTTTATCCTATCTTCCCCCCCAAAAAAGTTTGCTTGTCTGTTTGTATAATGAAAATTTTCAGGTTCTCAATGAAGTATTAATGTGTTTTGTTGTTAAACTAGTTGAGTATCTGACTTTTACTATCTTAGCAATTTTTTGGATTTTCTAAATGTTTTGATTTACAAAATCTCCATTCTATTTGTCCACGGGGTTTGTACGTTTTGTTCATAAAGAGATTTTTCAAAATGCACAAGTATTAAAGAATACTAATCTTGTTTGTAGAGTGCTTTTGGTGTAAACAAGAAGCTGCACGAGCAACTGTTGAACGTGGCCAGTGAGGTGAAGCCTCCCATAGTCATACTCAACGTCCTTGTCAGGGAGGCAGAAAATCTGGAGGCCAAAGATGAGAATGGTTTCAGGTTAGTTTCGTGGATTTTTCACACTTGTGACTATAGATTTTTATTCAATTATGGCGTCACTAGGTTATATGATTTGAAAAATTAAGTAACTACAAACATCATAAAAAGATCTTTGTTTGAAAAACAAGGAAATAATTCTATTTTAAGACTGTTTTTCCCTTTTGTTAACAAATCTAAAATGTTTAAAGAAATTTTAATCCGTATATTTTTTTTGTATATTCTCAAAAGTTAATAGGTCTGCAATTTATAACAATAGCCCAAATTTTTTCTGTCTATTTAATTCTCTTTTATGATTATTAAATTTTTATTTGTGCTTTTTTTTGCTGATATGAAAAAAATGGCATTTGCGGAAACTATTACACACCACAAAAACCTTATACAAATATTTTTTCAATCTGATATATTTTTACTATTTTTATACAATAACAGTTTATGACGTATTTATGAACGGTTTAGTTCTTTTAGTCATATCTTTAAATAGACCTTTAAACATATCTCTATCCACCAACCTCTTCCCCTATTTTTAATTTTTGAAATTACATATCATTAGCTCCATCTGTGGGCTCTAACCCTATGAGGCCCTTCCAACCCTTATTTAACCTAACCATAGTTATTGAGTAGCTATAGAACAAATATTTTAACAGTAAAAAATAAAATACTTTTAAGTGTTCTAGAAACTAGAAAAAATATTTTTAGAACTATTTGAAGAACACGTGATGTCTTTTTTAAAAAAAAAAACATGGAAAGAAAATAAAGTCGTGGGTTTCGTCGTATTTTCACAGAGTAGCTTTTGATATGTTATTATAGGTTAGGCAGGGTAAATGTTAATAATTGCCCTGCAGGGAAAATGCGCTACTTCGTTTTCTTTCCATGATCCAAAAATATTGACGCAGTACTAATAAATATAAATGACCAAGCTAGATTTGCTTGATTCACTTCACTAAGAGATGCGATTGATAATGAAGATTTTTTTTTCTTTGAAATATATTTCGTTATGAAGCAGCAGTAGTTACTAATTTATAAACTAAATGTTATGGTTGAGATAGATTCATAACTGGTAAAAATATGTTTTAGCGCAAAGTGACTCAAAATGATTTTCAGTGGCTGTAGGTTTAGCCTTCAAATATCCCATGCTACACCCAGAGATCTAAAGGAATACGCGAATAAACGATAAAACGATAAAATAATGTACTGTCCGATGACAAAATTGATAATGAACCTTTTTTTGAAATTTAGTTTGTACTCTGCTTGTTTGAACCACCTCATCATATATTCAATAATAGTTTTTAAGCCAACGAATGAGAACGTATGTCAACAAAACTCCCTCTCATGCTGTCATGTCAACTAATCTGTCAAATAATCCAAAAGCAGTCTTTGCCCAGAATATTTGCTATATAATCTAAATGTAATCTTAGGAAGACAAGGAAAGTCGCTCAACAAAATTCTGACGTCATAAAAATGAGGATGAGGTGAGGAGGTTTGGGAGAGAAAACCCCTAAAAAAGAGATGGATAATCCCTCATTTTTATGACGTCACATTAAGCGACGTTCAACGTCTTTAATTTTCGCTACAAGTGGAAATAATTTTCCTTGTTTTTTTCAGTGATCCTTACTGTATGCTTGGAATTCGTCCTGGTTTTGCCTCCTCAGTTATTCAGGTACTATTGTTTTTTATGTTCCAAACAAGGGCGAAATGGCCAAAAAACACAAATTATAAATATAGTGTTTGAGTGTACTATCATTTGAGGCTACGAGAATCCAGGGGCATTCTAAAAGGGTTGGAGGGGGGTTGGTGAATTGAATATCGACCCGCCAATTCTAGCTTTTTCCCCCCACAAAATCTAGGAAATATCTTCCAATGACCTATAAGAAGCTTTACTGTAAAAGAGAGCCATAATGACATCTCACGGGTAAGGACACCCACACAGAGAAACACAGACATCCTTTTGAATAATATAAGTATAACAAATATGAATGTTTCTTTGACAACGATTTCCAGAATCAGTTTGTCTCAGAGAAATAAAGGTTAAAAAGAAATTCAAAACGCAATTTTTTAAAATAATAAAACTATAAAATGACTTGCAAATTTGAAGCGTTTGACTTTACTAATTATATTTTCTTGATGAGTCATTACAGTTTCCATAGAATTATTTACATGGTCTGCTAAGTAGTAGGATGTGAACGTGTAAAAATATTAGGATGTTTTTTATATCAAATTAGTAGGTTTGTGTTTATCCTTATGATGTAAAAGAGGGGGGGGGGGGTCAGGTAAAGGATTGATAACATCCTATTAAAATATGATTGGATATATGTATAATAAAAGTTGGGATATATTTTGGTGTGGGGTGAGGTGTTATTACCATCCCAAAATATTTTAAACCTTCCATCATTTGTTTATGTGTATACTTTAGGCCACAAGCACAACAAGCTCTTCACGTCCCCGACTCTTCTCCCAAATGTCACAGCTTTCTATTGATACCAGCTATGAACATCCATCCAGGTAGTAATACTAATCATATTCTATTGATACCAGCTATGAACATCCATCCAGGTTGTAATACTAATAATATTCTATTGATACTAGCTATGAACATACATCCAGGTAGTAATACTAATCATATTCTATTGATACCAGCTATGAACATACATCCAGGTAGTAATACTAATTATATTCTATTGATACCAGCTATGAACATACATCCAGGTAGTAATACTAATCTTATTCTATTGATACCAGCTATGAACATCCGAAAGATGCTAATTTGATCGATTATTACACTCCCTTGATTTAAGTTTCATGGAGGCTATCAATAGAATATGATTACCTGAATTGTTAAAATAAAGATGTATTAATTTATTTGCAAATAGTGTTAAAGTATGCGAACATCAATAAACATGAGACGATTGTTTAAAAGCTTTTGATTGTCGAATTAATGTACGAAATTCCCTTATTATATTTTTATTTCTTAGTATGTTACTTAAAGCATTTAACAAAGATAATCTTTAAATACTTTTTGCCTTTAATCTAAAATTCATTTTTGTGTTACTAGATCAGATAGCAGTGATAACGGAGAGATTGAAATCACGGAAAATAAGACTAAAAAATACACTAGGTAATATGTACTGTGTAAATCTTTATTTGGATCTTTATCTTAATTTTTTTTAAATCTTAATTATCTGAAAAAGCCAAATTTTAAAAGTATTTTTGAGCAGCCTTTACAGTTTTTTGTAATGCTCCATTCCGGCAACATTTTATTGTACTTGAACTCCTTTTCCCCGTTTTTCAGTGGTTCCATATCCTAGATATTTTCTTTTGCCTAAAAAAAGAATAGTTACATATAATCTTTGATTTAAATAAAAATAAAAGAACACGTCTAATAAATCGTCAATTTACAGGATAATCTTTGAATAAAATTCACTAAGGAATTATGGAAATGCGACTGGAGGAATTTAATTTTGTACAATAATGTTAAGTGTACAATAATTTTGTAGAATTTGCAATAAGCTCCAAAAATATTCTACACAGTCAAGGCTAAATAATCATAAAAGCCTACAAAAATCACGGAAAGCGTAAATACTATTTTCTCGTATTCATTCAAATCGGGTGGATAGGAACCGGTTCTCATCCATACGAAAAAAAATATGGTTAGCATCGTATTATATCCAGCTTTCTATGAATATAAAAATGTACAATCATAAGATCAAAACCATCTTTTAATCTTATAATTGTACATTCTATATCCGCGGAAAGCTGTTTATAATACGATGCGAGAAAAAACTAATTCTCGCATTTTCTATGTCTTCACTCGCCCTGTACTTCGCCCTGTAAGATTCTAGAAAGACCCATAATACTAATTTTTCTGACTACTATTTTTTAAAAGAAATATCTTTAAATAAAGATGATGGAAATAAAAAGGAAGCTATGAATTTGAATTGAAAAGCAACCTTTTTTGTTACCTTTGATGTACTGAAATTAAATTTTCTTACAAAATCATTCACAGTTATTATAGTGAAAGGTTTGAAAATAAACAGGTTTTTACCAACGCGATCAATACTCCTACATGCCATTAACAGTGAAACATCAGCTGTTGGTAACTTTGTTTCAAATCAGGTTTAGGTAAAATCAGGAATCTTAAGGGATAAGACAATCGACAAAAAACTTATATACAATGTACACAATTATGATAAACAAATAAACACTGCTATTTTTTTTTCAACCAAGCAAGTTTGAAAAAATACCCAAAGTTTTAAAACCTTAGTAAAATCGCAATACTTTGGGCACCATTAGAATTTAGATTACTTGCTTTCCCTGAGGGCTATTTTGAGAACACTGAACTAAGGATTAATGAATTTTTAAAATTTTGTAGTCAAAATTTTGCCCAAGGTCCAGCAAGGCCGTAAGCTTTCATGTTTTACCTTTATAATAACATGAATTGAATAATTCATCACTTTTTTCATTAATGCTTCTTTGATTTGTCTTTTCAATAAAAATATTTAACTTGAACTGTTTAACATATTCAATTTATTTGAAATTAAGGTACACTTGACATTACATTATATCACCTTAATTAACATTTGATGTTTAAACAAAAAATAGGGCGTCGTAAGCCTCAGTGAAATCGACATATTAAAACTTCAAAATTCAGCTGATTGTCTAAACCTGTTTCTAAACAAACATATCCATACTTTCGAAATTTTATTTCTGCACACAAGTTGGTTTCAATTTTAAGCTTATAGCACCGTTGCCAAGCCATGCTATACATAAATAGAAATATATTTAGAATAGATGATGTGATTGTTTTATAAGTTTAAAGTTGCATAATTCATGGTAAACTTATTTTCCCACTCTTCGTAAATATTTGTAGAGCATCTTGAGTACAATCAAGATGTATTCATCAAAATAAGATGAGCACTTTTACAAAGTAAAATTGATGTTTACATTGCAATGTAAACTTTGAGCTGTTTATATTTGTGCCGAGGCCCTCTTCATATGTTTACTTGCTTCAACGTCCATAGAAGACCCCTGCCCGTTTTTTATTTCAATTTTTAAACAAAAACTAAATATTTTATGAGGGTGGGAAATTTTTTTTCTTGTGACGATTTCTCTTGGGAGGGTTGTTGTACCATCACCCAAAACAGTTATAATTCTTTCCTAGACCTATGATAAGCTACATTATAAAGGAGAGCATTATCGTTTCAGCGTTTAGCAAGATCCTTCGGTACAGACAGATTGACATAAGACATCATGTTTCTTTTATATAAAGGATTATTATATAGATAATTTATAGAAAGAAAAGGAATACAAACAAATATTTCTACAAATTTTAATGTCCATAATAGCAATACAAAGAATATAGTGTCTATCCGTCCCTTTGAAGCAAAATATAGCTCAGTTTTGTTTTACAGAGTTAACGAAAGGTTTTTCAAGTGTTTCAATAAAGACAAAATTTGTTTTAACCTAAGATTGGATGTGCAATTAATTCCGTGCGTATTTAAACATTTTTTTCAATGGAGCGGTTGTTTATTTGTAAATATGAAGAAAAGGGGATTTGAGATAATAAGCTGTATCAATAATTTGCGATCATGAAGATTTATTTATTTGAAGTGTTAAGGGGAAGTAATAGCACACCATTTCTTTTTTAGTCTGCGAGAGAAGTTTAGTTTCCGGAAGCGAGGCGACAATTCTCCAGGATTAAAAAGTAAATTTAACCATCACAGTTCACAGGAATTTCTCATTTAACCTTACAATTAAAAACGATATTTCGTGGAAATTTCTAGCAGAAGCGGAGCTACTCTTCATGTCATATCTATAGGTCTGTCTGTTCTGCAGTATTGTCTCATACGATTTGCTCTATTGCTAACGCCGTATTTGCATCCCTCCCCCCACCCCCACCACTACCACTTCCTTTAGGTATCTTTTTTTCCTAATCTCCCCAATTAATTGCCTACTAGTGTGTTTTATTTACTTATTATATTTGAAATATTTTCATGCTGAACAGTCTCCTTGAGTGGGAGTATTAGCCTGTGGTGTCCAAGTCCTGCGGGGCTACTCTGTACCTATTATTATCTAACTTTACTAGACCTAAAAGCACACAACACTTTACTCTACCCCCGTATCTTAATTCATTTCAGTGTAAGTAGAGGAAGTTTTGTGATCGACTAGACACTTTAGGGAAACCGACACCTATTTCGTGTCTTAAATATAAAATATATGTAGTTTAAATGAAAATTTTGTAGAGTAATTTATCAAATCAAGATGCCAACAGACGTGGCAGCATGGCGTAAGTTCATTTATATTAATTTTTAAATTTTCAGGGGGAGGACGAAGAAAGGTAAATTTTTAAAATACAAAAAATATTTCTTTTTTCTTAATTTGGTAGATATTAGGGGGAATATGGTATGTTTTTTTTGTAAGAATAGTACAACAATAAAATTAAAATTTTAAATCGTTTTAATTTTTTAGAATCATTAACCTTCAAAGGACCTATGAGAAGCTAACCTGTTAAGGAGAACCCGTTCGGTTCAGCGGTTAGCGAGATCTTCAATAAAGACAGACACTTACAGATCCTGTTATTTTTATATAAGAATTATTTATATTTATCATATTTATCATTTTTACAGTGCAAAACAATTATGTTTGGATTAAAACTTAAATTTTCTAGATTAAAAAATAAAAATGTACTTTACTTAGTTGACGAAAAGTTGGTTCAGACATTTGAAAATGGTTTTGACATATTTGTACAAATTTATTTGGCACTAATTGGTCAAATTTAAAATTTAAAATAAGATTTTATTATTTATCTTTTTTATAAAATAGCGTGGTTCTGTATAAGAGTATGTTAAGTAAGATCTCGTAGACGGTTTCCATTAAAGTTAATTATTGGCTAAGGGAATGAATATATTATTGCTTGGATCTAACAATAAATTTTCATGTTCTCTAATAAAATGAAACTTACAGCGGGGTTGAAATAACAATTCTCCCCCTTCCAGCCCTCTTACCCCATCCCTTTCCCTCCTTTTGGATGAATGAACAGACCAATAAACAAGTTCCATTTTAACAAGCTAATTTTTACCCTGTCGAATATCCACGTACATTCAACATCCAATTCTACATCAAGGTCAAGTTTTAGGGTATTGTGGAACACAGTAAAAGTGAAGGGACTGATTATGACGTAACAAAAAAAATAGCCAATGAGAGGCCATTATTGACCAATGGTAAAATTTATAGTGGCCTCTCATTGGCTAGTTTATTTATTTACGTCATAATCAGTCCGACACTTTTACTGTGTTCGTATGTGTGTGGGGGGAGGTGGGGGAGGATAAAAGACTTTAATAATCTTAAAAATCAGAACAAATACCATATTTGTTTGGCATCTCATGACAAGCAAAGAGATGTTTTTTTTGAGATTCAGTGATTTTAAAGGCGGATTTGATTTAAATATGATTTTTTTAAAATATATTTTCTTAGAAATCAGCTACCAGCTAAGTTTATCCAAGGAACAAGTGTAAAAACAGCCACGCTTAATCCTGTTTGGGAAGAAAAATTTCGTTTGTAAGTTCATTTTTTTTAACATATCGCCTTTAAAAAAGCTTTAGGCAATTTTCCAATGTTTCCAATCAGAATGTTTAAAATGTATGTAAGAACTTTCTATTATTTTTACGACAATTTCTAACGATCAAATATATCCGTAAATGACCCTAAATGTGTAAAAGCTACGCCAAAAAACAAAAGTTAATTCTAAATAAGTTTAGTGAATATTATTTACTTTCAAAAGAAATCTTTTGATGTAAACATTTACAAAAATTTATGGATTTTAAAATATTTTTCTCTTTCTATGTAAAAATTATCTAAATTTTTCAGTGATATTGACGATCCTAATTCTGACTGTCTGCATTTGGATATTTGGTAAGATTTGATTTTATCATCAAAGCTACTAAATAGTTATTTTTTTCTTCATTCATTTGATATTAATTTAGGGGTTTGCTACATAGGTTGTGGTCAAACATCTATAAAAAATCTAATATATCGAATTTATAATGGCAGTTAAAATCACATGGTATTTTAGACAGTTTTCCGCGGCAATAAAATAAAAATTATAGTATAAATTTTAGTTTAGTTGGCTCCGAGGGGCAAACAAAACTGGTATGAATTTTATGATTTTTAATTTATTATT
>LS048420.1:0-11481 GCA_900241095.1 Acartia tonsa | reverse complement strand
AAATACAAATAGAGGAATATTTGTATCATATAATTATTTACTATCTCTACTATGTAAATACAAATAGAGGAATATTTGTATCATATAATTATTTACTATCTCTACTATATAAATACAAATAGAGGAATATTTGTAGCGTGTAATTGCCAGGCTAGTTTCAAATAAAAACGTTCAAACCAAATTGCTGGAATTTTTTAGTAGCGAATAAATCTAATTGATTGTCGGTATTTTAACAAGTAAAATCTGTAAAAAATAATTCGCCGTCGAAAAAAAACTCTCTTTAAAATTTGTTATTGACATTATAATCATTTTATCAAGATTAAAAATACACTGCACTGATAGTTATTTTTTCGAGGTCTATTGTTTTCTGTTTTGTATGAACTAGTTGTGTAAGGGCGTAAAAAGATATAACACCAGAAAGTTGGTTATTTACCATTTAATAGTGACAAATTGACAATAATTTATGCCGTAATGCAATGACTTAGCAACTATACAATATATGTAGCAATGATACTAAAAAAGTATAATTTTATAGTTTCTGCTTGTCTGTTAAAACCTAAAAAATAACCTAACCTGGCCGAAAGAAAAAAAACACGAAAATCTTCCACCCCTTCTTTTTTTCTATTAATTTCAACATAAGGGGTTCCTGTGCTCGACTAGACACTTGGAGGGAAACCGCCCAAAACTTACCTTCTTTTGCAGAATAGTGAGGGCAACTTCCGCAGATCTGGCCCTCTCAATAACGTTGCTGAATTTGCCCTGTAATAACGAAGCAATACAATATTTAAAAATTAGCGCATTTGTAAATAAGGTTTTTCTCAATTTGGGATTTATGTGTAAGTTAATACCTTTTAGATATAAGGATAAGACAATGGACGATAAATTAATGTAAATCCCCATGATGATAAACAAAATAATTGCAGATTAAACGTAATGGTTGTTAAGTTTGGAAAGCTGCTAGATTAAACCAACCAATCAAAACTTAATAAACTTTGGATACCAGTCTATTGTCCCCAATCTCCCTACACTAAAATTTTTTATACAAGTTTGGTTAGAATATTTCGTATGAGGCTATCTCGTCTATATTTAAAGTACCGTCATTTTTTTACTTTTCAAGTTTTTTGTCCATTAATTCAAAATATTCTATTCGTTCCTGCCAATTAAATAGTTCTGTATCAGTGAGGAATACGTAGCTGTCCCCAGAATTGACCGAAGCGGCTACAGGTTCTACTAGCCGACATTGACAGAAGCGCCGGCCTTTCACCTAAACACAAAGATAAACTTGTTTTGAAGTAACAAAACAATTATAGGTGTAAGTGTCCTTAGGTCATAAAAGTGATTTTGACACATTAGATGAAAATACCCGCCTCCCCCCTCCCTTAATTATTAAGTAAAGAATATCAAAATTAACCTGAATTAACATTCTATTGTTGTAGGGTTGCATACTCTGATTCACAACTAACTTCTCTTTTCTAAAAAAATTAAATAGTGTTTTATTTTGTTGTAAAAGATCTCTTAAATTTAAATTGGTTGCTTAATTATTATATTCTTTTTAAAAGAAGATATGTATATTTCTTAAGGTTTCAGGCCACTGAACCCCCTACCTCTATCTACCTACCTGAGTTGTACAGTGGTAAAATCTTCAGTACTGGCGAGACCTGCTAGGGCTTCAGCTGCTAGGTGACTGTGTTTGCTATTCTTATCCTAAAAAATGTAAATTTTAGGCACAGCAAAGTTAAAGCTGTCTCATTTTCTCTATTTTTATTAAAAACTTTTATTTTGAAATAGCTTATTTGATTTCAACCCTCACTTACTTATATACAACTTGATCCTATTTGAAATTGATCCTTATTTGAATTTAATTCTTTTTTTGCTATTTCTGTGACCCAGAATATTAACCTTGTTAATAACCTTGTCACAACTATTATAGGCTTCCAAGAAATACAACCAAACATCCATTTTCAAAAAGAACAAACAATTTTTTTTACCTTATTCCTATTTTCTTTATCCTCTGAAGATTTAAGGTCTTCTTCTCTGATAACTAAATCTTTTCTTGCTAGTAAACTTTTCACTGGATTTTTACTGCCACGGGCACGTCTAAAAAACAAAAGAAAATTACAAACTATAGTTATTGAAGGCCTTAAACCGGTTTGAAAACCCACAAAAAATATAAATTGAAGGATTGTTATAGGTTCAAAGGTGATTCAGTTGGCAAGGGGTTGTTACCATACCCCCAGATAAATTAAGGGGGGGAGTGTTGTGTACATCTATATCATTTCTAATTCTTGATCAGTAAATAGGTAAAAATCACCTTTTATGAGGCTGCACGGTTTTTCTGTTATTTAGGGAAGGTTTATAATTGCTAGGGGCTTCTAGGTCACAATCTATACTCTCTTCGGGGATCATTTCTAAAAAAATAAAAAAAATTCAACAAAGAAATTTGGAAATTAAGAAAGTCGTCATATTTCGAGACTCTTTTTTTCAAAAAGTCGACAGTATACCTATTAAATTTTATTAAAAAATTCAAATCATAACAGATAGGACTGGAAAGATATTTTGTCATTTTACTTAATCAACAATGTTAAAAAAGGTAAATAAGATTTTAGACAATAAGAAATTAAATGAGACTATTTATTTCAATACTATTGTATATTCCTTGATTTTATGAGGCTATATTTAGTTTTTATTTTCTGCTAGGTTTCATTGTGTTCTTTAAATATACCTTGATTACGATATCTCAACAATAATCAACCCTCCCTTTATATAAAATTTTTCCCTTGATATTTCAACTGTAGTGAAACTATTCGTTCAGTTTCTTTGTTTTTGTTTGTCCATCTTACCTGGTGTATTGGACGGAGGTGATCTTGTTGGACTTGGCGGCGTATTCAGCACAGAACTAATTCTATCCTGTATATTGGCAATTCCGCCGCCGCCTTCAAGCTTTCGCATAGAATTTGATCGTCTTACATTGTTGCTAACCGCGGATGTCACATTCGCAGCGGCTGACGGGGCATTGTCACTGTGGCAAAACAGAGACACTGGACGGGTGCGGGAGGGGGTGTTTGACCCCTGGAATTTTGTCATTTTGGGTGTGTGCCGGACCCCTGCTGTTCGGTCGCTGGGTTTTCTGGAGGGTGTGACAAATTGGGGTTCTGTTGTGTTGGCATTTTTGGTGGATGGCTCAATAGTTCGAGAAATACGACCTAAAATTAATAAACTTTATTTCTATTTAGTTAGAAGCAGAAAGGAATAAATCATCACAAAGAAAATAAATTTTTTTTAGCCAAAGTTCAGTTTAGGAACAGAGAGGAAAAATTGAACCTCTCCCCAAACCAAATAAACTTTTTTATGTCATTAATAGGATAATTTGTTTCAAAGGAAAAGTATGAACCAGCTTATTGAACATGAAAAAAAATCTCCAAATTGTTTAACTCCTTATTTTATTTATTAATAGAGAAATTTTGTTTATCATAATTGGGGAAAGGAGAGAAGATTGCATCATCATCCATTGTTCTATCCCTGGTAAATTGTGTACCTGTAACAGTAGCAGCAGGTTCCAGTGAAGGCTTCACGCGGGACGACTCCTTGGCAGTTTCTGGTTCACTAGGCTTGTCGGTCATCACAGATTTTATAAAACGGTCACGCTCCATCTTTCCCTCAACTGTGAACTTTTTGGCATCCTAAAATTGTTAACATTTAGATATGGGGTAATTTTTCTTAAATTGATCCATCTTTAAATTATCTATATTGCAAAGAATTTTCTGTGTCCCCTCTTTTTTTCTTTAATTCATGCAGTTTTTAGAATGGTGAAAAAAAACCTTGGCAGATTGGTAATTAAAATGCTCTATATCCCTTTATTTGTGCTGATACATTAACTAGTGGAACTGGTAATACCCAAAGTTTTAGAATTTTATAAACACGTTCTCTCATTCGTTAGCTAAAAATCTTGTTTGAATTGTACAAACTTTGCCATCAATAATTCTAATCTACAGATGGGGTAATTTTGTTCACTATAATGTTTGAGAGTAAATTCATTTATTGTCCACTGTCTTATCCCTTAAGATCCCTGATAAAATATAATTTACCTTTTCTTCCACCTTATTCTGCCATTGTTGTTGTGCCTGGTTTAGCTTGCTCAGCCTGTCCATCAGGGATGTCGGACGGTTGGCAGCGGCGGCTGAACCAGACAAAGCTCCGCCACCCGCAACCATAGAAACTGGCCTTAAAGCGGCGGCACCACCGTTTGTTACTCCGTTGCCATTCTGAAAAAAAATTAAAAAGTTAGATATATATCTTGCCATACTGAATTTGTATGAAAATTGTCTAATCTATGGCATAATTGAACAAAATCCTGAGATAAAAATCAGAAAGAGAGGGGACAATGGGCTGTTTATTACACTAGCCCCCAAAGTCTTGTAATAACGTTTTCTTATTCGTTAGCTCAATAAAATTTGGGGACTATTATTGAATTTTGATTGGGTTGGTTCATATAGTTGAGTGTTCAAACATTTCAACCACTAATTGTTATAAACAGAAGGGGTAATTTAGTGTATTAACTTTGGGAATGTATATTAATTTATCGGCCATTGTCTTATCCATTAGATCCTGACTTTAATGCATTTTTGGCCAATAAAACTGAAATAAAAATCATTTTCCTGTTAAATTATATCTATAAAACTATCCTTTCAAATACTGCAATATACAAAACATGTTAATAAATAATCCGCAAATAGATGTTAAAAGTTTAAGTGGATGTTAAATGTGAACGTGATTTAGTGCAACATGTGCTAAAGTGTGTACAAATTTTTTTTCATAAAAATGAAAATGAGCCCCCTTTCAAATTGTTTAAGAAACTAAGTTGTTAAATGATGAGAGTAAATAACTAAGAATACAGGGATGACAACATCTACAAAAGCGAAGCTCTGAAACGGAAAGACAAACGACCAGTAATACTTTTCTAGTGTCAGAACTGAATAAAAATAATATGAATTTATAAGTCTAAACTAAATTGTAAGTAAATTTGATGCAAAACTGATTAAATACAGGATACTTTTTAGGACATACTTAAATCTTTTACTTGATTATAGGGATGATTTGCCTATAATATTGTACCTTGTTGTAATAGGAATCAGTATTCCAAAAATCGGATGAAAAGGATAATTATATCACATAAAAAATTGTTGTTGCTTTTTAAAATATGAGATTTCTGATGGTTTTAATAATGTTGTCATACATGTTAGGAAATAAAGATACAGCAGGAATATCTGCTCCACTAATCAGGAGTAGCTGCTCTACTAATCAGGAGTAGCTGCTCCACTAATCAGGAGTAGCTGCTCTACTAATCAGGAGTAGCTGCTCTACTAATCAGGAGTAGCTGCTCTACTAATCAGGAGTAGCTGCTCTACTAACAAAGGAAAACCACCAGAGATCTAAAGGGATAAGACAATGGTTGATAAATTAATGTATAATCCCCATAGATGATGCACAAATATATCCTTTGTGTGGGTTACAATTAGTGGTTTAAACGTTTGGACACTCAACGTTAAGTTAACGAATAGGAAAACGTCCTTATAAAACTACACATTGGTGAAATACGAGACAAATTACATAAAATCCTATGAAATACAGTTGAGGGGGTGCAAAATATGTTTCAATTGGAAATTGAGAAGTGTTTAATAATTGCGGTTAGGATGTTAAAATATTGAAAAATAAATTAGTTTTCATTTCGAATAAGAAAAATTTGTAAAAGGGAAGCTTTCGTAATGTTATAAACGTAACAAATAAACTGGTGCAGAGGCGTGCAAGAGGGGGTTGTAGAGTGGTTTTAACAACTCAGAAGACAAGAAATTTAAGACGACTTTTCTGGTTTCGCCCCATCAATCCTAACATCAACTCTTTAAAGATCGCTGTGCACGCAACTGGATAAGAAATGAAAGAAAATAAACAATCGTAAAATTGAAAGCAAAAAGTATATATGTATATAATTGAATTGTTTGGAGAATAAAATTTGTAATTAAATAACTTTTTATTTGGAAAATATTTAAAAATCCTAAAATTAATACCTAATAATTAAGTATTAATGAAATGTGTATCCTAAAGGATGTTTATAATTATGATTTTATCTAGAAAAATATTGAGTATTTTTTACAGGATATTTCAAAATCAATAGAAGGATGTTTCTGTCAAAATATAACTATTATCAAATCATTAGTTTTCTTCAAATATACATATTTTGTGTGTGTTAGATATATTTTTCCTTTTGCCTTTATCAAATCTCAAAAAAATGTTAGTTTATTCTTCATGGAAGGCATTAATTCCTTATTTTTTAATATTAAATAAATACTAAATTGTACTTGATAGTTTTTCCTTTCCGGTTCAGAACCGGTTTGCAGCCAGCGGAAATGTAATGAATAATTAATAATTCTTGAAGTGATATAAAAGACACTAGTTTCGTAATTTTGTCTAATAGGGAAAATTAAAGGATAATTGAATTAAATCAGATAAAAAAAGATGTGTAGCTAATTCTCACAAGTGTCCCAAAATGACATATACAAAGAAAAGGTGGAAATTGTCGTCAATTAAGCTTGCCAATATGGAACTCGTTTATTAACCAGTTCGTTCACCCAGTAGGATGGGAGGGGATGGGATAAAGAGGGTATAAGGGAGGAATCGTTATTTTAGCCCGCTGCAAGTTTCACTTTGTTAGAGAACATGAAATCTTGTGTAAGATCCAAAGTAATAAATATCCACTATGTATTTACAGTTTCTACATCAAACCTACATACTAAAGATTCATTTTTTATATGTCTTACTTTATAACAGGGGCAATTTTAGCACACCTAGCGTAAAATATTCACCCATCACTAATTAGCTAAAAAATCCTTTGTATATATTAGTGAAAATCTAGTTAAATAATTTCTCCTTGACTTGACACTTTCTATTTAGTCAGCTGTACTATAAGGCTTTCCAGGGCAACACAGGGATGTAATATTAAAAGAGAAATATAAAAATAACATGATATCTATCTGTGTGTTTGTACCGAAGGCTATTAAAAATCTGATATGGTTCTCCTTTACAGAAAAGTTTCTTAAATGTCCGGGGAATTATTATAACTAATTTGGAGGGGTTAATTTCACCCTCAAAAGAAAGAGAAATTACCCTACAAAAAAAAAGAGTTTAGCCGCAAGTTAATAAAAAATAATGAACTAATTAATAGGTATCTTTTATCATACAGTCAGAAAATTTGAGTTGCAGGCACAATAGTTTTTGATCAAAGGCTCATTTTTATAAAAATTTTGGTATTTAACAAAAGTTTTGTAGTGCTATCTTAAATATTTTCAGGGGGTTGTTCTATTAATACGTTTTACGAATTTAATCATACTTTAATCCCTGAGTAACAAGTGTCTAATTAACAAAATCATTTGAAAGCAAATGAACCATAGCAAAGGTTCACTAGGCTTTTAAGGGGCAAAGCCACTTTATGGCTTATCCGTTTGGTTTGTAAAAGTTAATTTTAAATTTTACTACATATATTCAACTTGCAAATGAAACTAAAAGGGAGTTTCTGACGTAGGGTATATTACAATTTTGGAAGATTTTAAATACAGAATTCGAAGATTTTTAAAAATCTATTTTTAAGGAATCCACTTCTAATATACACAAAAAGATTTTCAGAATATGGAATTAATTTTCCTTGTTTATTTCAGTTTTGTAATACATCATGAAAAATAATTGATTTTTTAAATTTCACTTTTGAAATTGATTTAAATATAATCATTTGATTTTAAGTATAATAAACAAGCAATTTGAAAAATATAATAGGAGAGAGTATTCAAAAAAGATAATATAAAAAATGTACCTACACAAATGTAAACCTTTTCATTTACAAATCTACTTAATTAAATGATTTCATTGGTCTGTAATATTTACACCATTCAATTCAAGTCAATTCCATTTTTTTTATTTGAAAAAGGATATTTATGAATAAAATCTTTAAAAAAAAATATTTTGCATTTGCGTGCTAAATTTTACACGAATGTGTTTGTTGCGCAGACTAGAAAAAAACCTCAAGACGCTAGGCAAATTAAATTTCAAGGTGCCCCCAGGTCTAAGACAGAGAATTTTTTCATAGTAGTTCAGTTTATGTAGTCCAGTTGAAAAATAAGGGATTAAACCAGTTGCCTTGAACTGTGTAGACAGTAAATCACTGGACCGTTTCGATAAAAATAAAACCTAAAGGATTTTTAGTAGCAAGGCTACTCTATAATTCTTATTTATCAACATGTCATATGTTTTTTTTAGAAAATGGTGTTTAGGTAAATTTACGCTTTTTGGGGTAAGCTAAAAAAATATGTTGTTAGTAATTTAATTATTAGAAGATTTTATCCTTTAATGAACCTAAGTAAATTCCTCATCCCTAGAGTTACTCGGAGATGGGACATAATGAGGTATGAAATATCTCTGCTTCTAAATTTAAAGATATAATTTGAGTATTTAAACTTAATGCTTTAATTTAAAAAAAATTAAAATGTACTTTGAAGCAATAATACGATTATTACTCATCTACAATAAAATATAGGTATCCAAACAAGATTTTTTTTTTTTTGCTTTTTAAATGATCTCCTAATTACTGCTTTAAAAAAATATCAAAATGTAATCAAATAATTGAAGCACTTTCTCTTAGCAACAATTTTATTTGAGTTTTAAGAGACTTTTTATAATAAAAATCATAAATCTATCAACATAAATACACTTATAATAATATTTTTATGGATTAAATAAATCTAAAATACTTGTTATTGAAAATAAATTCAGTTATAAAGTTAGAAACTTAAATATATAATATATCTTTTTTGAGAAAAAAACGTTAAAAAGTCAACATTACAAAGCTAGATTCATGGAAAGAATTTGGAGAAAAATTTTAAAAAGTTTGACAAAATCCAACAAACAACGAGACCAAAAGCTATTTATGAACATCTCATAAGACAACCAACTCTTGATTGCACTATCTTTGTCTCTGAGTCCTAAGCACTTAAAAAATTGTACCATAATTAGCCAAAAGTAAAAATATATCCAAGAGTTTGGTAATCCTCTACATGTAGGTTCTCAAGGGTCCTGTGAAGGTTTATAACTATTTTTGGGGAAGTTACCACCAACCTCCAAAGAGAAATCGTCACTAGAACTTCGTCTTCCCCATCCCTTCTCAAGTTCTCCTAGAGGCTTCTAGAGGACGTAGCCGCTAGTATGATATTGTGTTATAACCCATAACGTGTCTGAAACACAGCGGCATGTTTGTAGGAACACTACCCCCAACTTTAACCACTATCTGCCACAAATAATTTGAACCATTATCATTTAATTGATTTATGCAAAACAAAACAAGAAAGCACCTTTACAAGGAAACACAAGATTAATTTTAATTAACTTTACATTACACCAAACTAAAAATAATATCCTGTAGTACTTAAAAATAGCTTAAAACTTCTATCTTAATAAGTTCAATTTTGGGCCTGTTGTAATTCTATTCCAATCATCATGACGCTTAAATAGTAGCTCAAAATAATTATCCTCAAAATGTAGTTAATTCTGTAATTACATAATTGGGGGTTAACCTGCCAAAATTGTTGTCCAAAAAACAAGACCACACAAGTAAATATTAGTTTGGGGCAAAACAACGTTATTAATGTGAACCAAGACAAATATGTAAAAAATATCTGTATGTATCCTCAATTGGACCACAAATATTATTTTTTTATTGCAAAAAAGTTCACAATTTTGAAGGAAATAATATGTAGCATAATATTCCATAAAAATAAAGTGATACTAACAAATGGATAAAATAACGATACCCTCCATCCAATCCTTTATCCCATCCCCTCCTAAATAAAAGAGGACCAGCAATCTAAATTGACTACAAATTTTCACCTCTCAATATATCCAGGTTTTGTATATCCATTACCTGATTTCTTCTCATAAGTACAGGGCTCAGTTTTTTCTCCTTTTGTTCATTTTCTCCACTACTTAGGCTCCTGAAATAATTTAAACTTATCATTATGTTAACCGGGGTGCCTTAAATCTTAATCTATCCTGTTTAAGACACCTTTAGACAAGTATTGGTCTAAAACACATCCTATGAGCATTACAGACAAATAACCCTTTTTGATTGCACGACCTTAATCTGTGGTTCTGCATAGTAGTAAAATGAACCATGTTGTTCCAAATCAGGAAAGGAGGGGACATTTGGCTGTTTATTACATTAGTCCTCAAAGTTTTATAATAACTTTGGAGACTATTGAATTTTGATTGGTAGGTTCATTAGTACAGCAATTTTTCGACATTGTCTCATCTCTTTGGATCACTGCTATGGTTCAGTATCACCACACAATTAGCTTAGTAACAATAAAAACTATGTAAACATCTTAGTTAGAAAATTTTTTGGGTCGAGATTCGAACCCATGACCTTCTATGACCTTCAGGGATAAGAAAATGGCCGACTAATTGAAGTACATTATCAATGTTAATACACAAAATTAACTCTTCTGTAGATTGCAATTATGTTTGAAAGTGAAAGAAACCAACCAATCAATATTCAATAGAAGTTTTCAAAGTTGTTAGGCCAACTAATAAGAAAATATTACTATAAATCTTTGGAGACTAAAGTAAAAAACAGACCAAGGCCCTTTTTCTCCCTAAAACTAAGAAACGCGTAAATGTCAAATGACGGGTTGTATTTGAATGCTAGCAGGGGCGAAATATTTATGTATGTGAATGTTAGCAGGAGTGTGGTAAATCAAGGATTAGTTGTCTGTCGTGATAGTCTTGTTATCTTAAGCCATGAAAAAAGAAGTGTAAATCTGAAGTAACGCAGATACTTCACAATTAACCCAATGAGGATTATTATGTGTTTTCAAGTTATTGACCAATTTTTTAAACTCATATGCAAGCGAATAAAATTAATCCAGAAAAAATGCTCCGCATAAATAAATATTTTATTTTTTAACAAAAATGTGCTAAAATGTTTTAGTCATAATATGTTAAATACTATACAAACAAACATATGTATTTAATAAAAATACCTTTTTCATTATAACAAACAAGGACGATTACATCTGATAGTACCTAACAAAGTCTTATTGCCAACTAATTTAAAACCTATTTTACTTCCTTGTTTTCCACCATTTAATTTTAAAATGTCTTAATAATTCCTACGTGGATAATAATAAAGCATAATATTAAACATTTAATGGCTGTTCTTTTAACATCTAGGGACTATGATTTATAATATTGAAAAGATAGCCTAAAACCATCCGAGAACCTATATGAAACAGTATTGTCCATTGAAATCATAAATGAAAGTGAACCATTTTTATATTAACTAACCAAAGTTTTTTTCATGCATTTCCATAAAAAGTTTAATAAAAACACCATCAACTATTGCACTGCCCATAGGCCGTTTTTGCGTATATACGCGAGAAAAAAAAC
>LS048400.1:14585-33118 GCA_900241095.1 Acartia tonsa | reverse complement strand
CTTCTACTTTTATATAGCTTTAATCAAATAAAAGCAAAATATTTTATATTATTTATTTTATTTTATCAAATTCAATAATTGTACAAAAATTGAAATATTAATTTTAAGGTAGGAGCCGGTGCCGCATCAAAATTAAACGGCTCCGACACGCTGCTTTTTAGCAAGCACAGTAACAACTAGCTGACAAAGATTGTGCTGTAAAAGGGTTTATTTTTTACAAAATTCATGCTTAGGTGGAATAATGGGTAGCATAAAAAGAGTCAGTCTCTGTAAGGATGATGGCTTTCAAATTTTAAGTCACTTTAAAGCCATTGTAATTTACTTCATATATATTTAACTAGTTTATGCGCCCCAAGCTTTCAGGGACTAAGTATTCTAGAATTTTGAGCAAAATATCCTAAGACTTCAGTCCAAAAAAATTAAATAGCTTAAAACCACCCCGGGACATGTGTGAAGTTTTTTCAAAATTACTTACTTTTATATACTTTTATCTTAAGCTCTAGACAAAAAATCATTGCTACTTTAAAGGACCTTCATTATTATGCTATTTTAGTGCAATTTAACTTGGTTAATTAAAGTTTTTGTTCAGTTTGCTTAGATTAATAAATCTTGAATTAAATGCAGAATTATGATAGCATATGGCTTTTAAATATTTATGAATACTCAGGGAGGGAGGGATTTTAAGCTGTTTATAAAACTAGTCCCAAAGTTTTTAAAAAAAGTTTTTCTTATTCATTGGCTTTAATGGGGACCTTTATTGAATTTTGATTGAATTAGTTTAATGATAAAATATTTAAACCATTAACTGTAATCCACAGAAGTGTTAATTTTGTGTATCATCATTGGATATGTGCATCAATTTAACGCCCATTGTCTTATTTCTTTAGATCTTTGATAAATTCTACATATATCCTACATCACGTAGTTTTATTGCTATAAATACTGTTGTAAAATTGTAGATTTCTGGTTTTTACCAATATTAGTTTTTATTACTTTTCAAATGAATGATTTTACATGTTTTTTTTATTAATAACAGATATTCCAGAATTTAACTTTAATACAAGAAAGACTATTTTCATAAAAGTAGTATAGCACACATTAGAGTTTGAAATAGATGATTATAAAACTTTACCTACAGAGTTGCTACGATTATAATATTATAGATAATATTGATAAAGATTTAATGTATAGTAAAGCATAATTGAAATGCAGCTATTTCTTGAATATTGTTGTCATTGATTTAAGAATGAAGTCTAAATAAATTTGAATAAATTGTCCTATTCATCTTCCCATATAATAATGTTAAAATTAATGAATTAGTATATAAGTAAAAGCATAAAATGGTTTTGTATGTTTGTACTATGGAGTTCACCCTATATTTAAGTATAAATTTAGGCATATTTTGAGTGAGTGTAGTGTAGGGCATATCAGCCTCAGGACAATTGGAATTCCTTCAACATGATGACCTGGAAATTTTGTTTGTTTTTACCATACATTTCTTACTTTTAGAAAATAGTCTTCTAGTATTGCTTCGAAACCGATTTTATTTATTTTCCGCTGGATTTGAACCGGTTCTTAGCCGAACTGAAATGTCCTGTATAGCATCGTATTACAGAAATTTTCCACAAATATTAGATTAAAGATCATAAGTTTTGTTAGCCTGGGCCTGCGGCCCCTCGGGGCTCATAAAACATAAATCTTTTAATAATTCGTTTAATACGATGCAATAAACAACTATTGATTCCATCATTGTTAAAAAAAATAACATTTTGATTGTGTCCTCTTAAAGTTAATGTTTTGATTTTTTATTATGTCAATAAAGTTGACTTTTAAATGAAGTTATTGAAAATCAATGGTGTATTGACTTTATGTGAGAAAAAGTATCTATTTGCCCATTCAATATTTGTTTTAGTCATTTGTGTATGGTGGGGTGGACACTAGGGCCTATGTTAAATATGTGTTCATATACTTGTGTATCATGTGCATGTGTTTGTGTGTGTGTCATGTGCATGTGTGTTTGTATGAGTGTATACGTGCAAGAAGCTCCTAATGTAAGTCTACGCGAAATGGTTGTGTGTGTGAGTGTGTGTGTGTGTGTATGGTTTTACTTAGGGACACGGTGGTAGTAATGATATAAAGGGGGAGAGGACACATGTAAGGCGTGCATAAAGTCACTATGTGTGTGTGTGTGTAAGAGTGTGTGGTACAAGGTTTCCAATTCTTCAATTTTGCTGCCGGCTAATTGGGTTCACTTTTCTCTGTGATACCCGCCCCCCCACACACAAGTAACAATCTAGAGCTGACAGGCCATATCAAAATTCCACCAAAGACCAATTTTTACATTATTAATATGATGGTGCTTGAAATTTTAAGAATATGACTATATTATTTTATCATAGAGACAAATTAAAAGTGCATGTATTTCTTAATAATTCTTGATTTATTTTTAAATTAATGGCTTAACTTTACATTTGATTCAAACTTATATAATTGAAAAGAAGTGGGCTTTAACCACATCCTATATAATATGTCTTCCAAACCCGTAGCAGATTTCAGCTTTTGTGTTCTATTAGCTAGTTTTTTTTTCTTCTTCGCATTGGATTGAATATTTAGTATAGCAAAGATCTAGATAGTTTATTTATAGATTTATTATAAATATGGATGCAGTGGCGTACTTTAAAAAGTGGCTTTAAAAGCAAAGTTACAACTTGCAATTTTAAAAATGCTTGGTTTAAAAAATTAAACTTGCACATCTAGAATGTTTTGTACACGCAATATCATCATATTCTTTAATGCTAGACAACTTGTTGTAGTAGTATAGTAGTGCAAAGAAGAGCCCAACAATTTGTTTTGGCCGCTGTTACTTTTTTCCGAGGCAAAATTTCCCTTTCTCAAAGTTTCCCCCACCGAAGATTTCACAAGAACCGGTTCTATGGAGAAATTTATGGATCGTATCAAGAATGGATAGGAACATCTTGTTGGAACGGATAAGATGGTGGAAATTGCTGGATAAGAAGCAGATTCCGGAGTGAAATACATTCTTGAACCTGAGAGATAGAAATTCGGGAGAGGAGGTTTAAAGGGACAGCATGCTCAAAGAAATGTGAGAAGTTTGGAAAAACTTATCTTAACTGAAAGCTTCAGTTAGTTAGTGATCTTCATCATATAAGATAAGATTTATCATTCTTGGCTGTGTGCAATGTACAATAATAAAAGAACAAAATAATTTATGAATTAAATGAAAATTATATATATTTACATATACAGTCATTTTTTTATGGACATGAAAATTTCCTTAAAGGTAGGAAGTATTTACACATTGTTTTCTTATAGGTGTATTGGACAACAAACATGAAATTCCTTAATGTATTTTCTTTTATGTAAATTATGAAAGTGGGGATTAAATCAAGCAGAGTGTGCCAAAACCCTGTTTGACACACTCTGCTTGACTTGGGGTAATATTGGCACACTCAGCTTTACTTGGGGGAACATTGATGTATATGCTTTTCCTAACATATCATAATTTTGAAATGATTTATGTATATATACTAGTGGCTACGCCCCCTGATTTCTCTCAACATCTACTTTACATTTAAGTTTTAATGGTTTTAGGCTATTTTTCATACCTGTTCTTATCACTTGGAATAGAGAGCGCCTAGATGCTAGGGACGCAGCTGCTTGTTTATATATTTTACTTACATTAAGTAGTAAGTAAATTTGTAGGTTGATTAACTGTTTTGTGAATTTTACTGAACAAATGTACATCTGCTGCCTTAGTTTACACGATTTTAAAAATTTAAAAAAAATGTTAAACTCATCTTTTTTTTTGTCATGCTGCTCTGTTTGATAAAATTTTAAAATACACTTCTTTACTTGATAAAATATTGGCATACTCTGCTTTACTTGATGAATTATTGGCATACTATGTTTTACTAGTGGAAATATTGGTATATTCTGTTTACTTAGGGAATTATTGTCATACTCTGTTTTACTTGACAAAATATTGGCACTCTCTGTCTTACTTGTTGTGTTTGGCACACTCTGCTTGACTTGATCCAAAAGTGGAAAGCAGGAAACAATATTAACTTAAATTCCATCAAATTAGTGGGTAGGGGGCAGAAGTTTTGACACTTTTGCTTACTCAGTGATTTTACTGTTGGGCATTGAAATTCATTTTTCTCCCTATAGTTAAAATTAAATTGCCCATAGTATTAAGGGATTTCTATGTCTGTAGATCAGAGCATAAGTAGTTTTTTGTTGACTTTTCAAATATTTCTCCATATCTTTGGTGTTTTTTGCTCAATTTTCAAAATTTGTCTTGATTATAGAATCAGATGATGTTTACAATACAATTAATTTTTAATCACCCTCCCTCCTTAGCTGGGGATCACATGCAGTTCATATACCCCTTTAACATCCATAAAAACAAAGTTCTTAAATCAAACAGTAGACAAATGAACATATCCTAGTTATTAGAATACTAATTTATTAAATTATTCTTATTTTATCTTTGAGTAGAAAATTAAACATAAAAGAATCATCAATGTACAAATGGACAAATTGATTTATCAATCAAACTTTAGTTATCCCATGAAAGAGTGGAAGAAAGGAACAGAAAGACATATGCCCAGTTTACAAACAACTTTTAAAGGTTAACCAATTTATTCTGTAGGTAACAAATGCTGTAGGTCGACCTAAACAAGTACAACTAACAAATGCCTTTATAAAATTGATCAACCTAAAGCTTCTTTATGTCAACATAAAATTTCCAGAGGTTGACCTATGCCTTTTGTGAACTAGGCTATAATAAAAAATATTGAGATTATGAGAAAATCATAAAATCTTCACAAAGGTGGGACACTTTAAATTTTTTTCTTATCTTTAAATTTCAATGTATATTTCATGTTGGGACAAGGCCCATTTTTAATTATCTACATTATATTTATTGAAAAATGTTCGTCAACAGAGGAGTCTCGTAATTTGACTATGCAGTTCAGAGAATGCCGCAACTCATTCCCTCTTTGATGCCCATTCCTTGGCATGAATCTCCCTCTCCCAATGACCATTCTTACTTTTTTAGGTCCTCTTCAGTGTTCCGCCTACAGGTCATTTTTGACCACTCAATGTTATTTCAATTTATTAAATTAATTCAAACATTTTTGTATGCTGTCTCTTTAAGAGAGGGTTCTACCTGCCACTTGTAGGCATGTTACATGAGAGAGAGAAAGAGGGGTTAGAAAAGGAAGGGGGCGATAAAATTTGGGGTAAGTCAGCAGTAATGTCTAGGTATTTAGAGTAAGGAGAAATTTGTAGGTGTGCAGCGTTATTATAGTAAAGGGGAAATTAAATTGTCGGGAAGAGGGGGGAGGGGAAGGGTAGACTACACACAGCCTTGTGGAAACCTGTCTATCCTGCATTACACACATCATTCATACATTCATACATATCAACTTTATACTACAAATTCTATGCTTAACATATTATTTTTATGCCTTTAAAGCAGACATGAAATAAGTTATATTAAGCGTGTACAAAAATGTATTTTTTATTTGAAACAGATCTTGTGAGAATCAGTGATAATATGATAAAGAGAAACAGTGTATGAAGTGGAACATATTGTGCCTTTACCTAAATATAGAACTTGTATATAAATAAAATCTATCCTTATGTTACAAAGTACGGTACAGAAAAGAACTATTAATTATTTTAATTTTATTTATTAGATCTAATGCCTAATGCCTATTAGTATATGAGACTTTAGTTACCCTTGTGAAAATATAGGAACATGTTTTTTTCTGTTGTCTAGTAGCTACATTTGATTATTCTAAAAAATGATTTTATAGCATCGAATTAGAATTTTCAAAGAATATGAAATAAACATCATAAAATATTTTTATCTTATAATTTTATTTTAATATCCATGGGAAGCTGTCTATAATACGATATATGCGATAAATAACTAATAAAAATATTTTCAGACTCATAATGACTGGACTACGATAGAAGTGTAGATTTTTTAACACCAACACCTGACGTTATAACGTACTAACAGACACCCAACCACTTTATAGTTTGGACTTTTTTATTTTCATCACAAATTCTTATTTATTTGTGTAGCAGCTAGATGTTAGATATAATTACAGCTGTTTGATTTATATACCAATATATTTGCATACAGATATAAGACAGTGAAGTTATCTACCCAAATCTGGCCCTAGGTTAACCATCAAGGCTGGATGAATGACAAGTAACACTAACATCGCTAATAGGTAGGTACTTTTTAATTATGGCCGGTCCGTTAAGGTAAGCTCTTTTCGTTAATTAAGACAAGTTAGAGTTGTCCTATCGATTTTAAACTTGGTATTATGATGACCATAACATTTAGGTAGGATTTATTAAGCGTAGATTACTCTATAATGATAATCGTTACCACAAAGACCGTACGTCCATTTGAAACATGCTGCTTTAATCTTTTTATCCTATATTTGATTATCCTATTCATATATTATTTTGGAATAATGATTCCTGGGACGATAAGGTACAACATTTTAAGTTAGGCATCTCCATACCTAATCAAATCCTTAAAAGGAAAGTATGATAATGTCCTTTTACTGTATCCTGTATTTACGCAATTTTGCAACAAATCTGTGTACCTACATTTTGTTTAGACCTACAAATTAGCGTTCTGCTTGTTAAGTTCTGACACTCTACATGAGTTATTATTCGTTGCCCTTCCGTCTGATTTTAGAGCTTCGCCTTTATGGATGTTTTCATCCTTGTATTTATAACATTAACACTGCATATTCTTTCCAGCTTTCTCTTAATGTGTTTCAATGCAGTGCAAGCCATGTTTAACATTAGATTTAGTTTATCTGACATGGGAAAACAATTTAAGTCCTATTTTATTCTTTTTTATAAAAGCATGATTTATTTAATCTAAAGCCTAATTAAATGTTTAACATTGATTTAAAGTATATTAGTTTTTAGTTCTTTTCTTTTTAGTAGCAAATTATTTGAAATTTCAGCTGATGTTTAATGATTTTTTGAGGAAACGCTTCGAAGTAAAGACGATATTTCTATCTGCCCCCAAATATTATTCTAGATTTATTTCGCTTGATGATATAGCCTTCCCCCCTCCCCCCACCTAATGGTTTCACACACCCCTTGTGAATTGCTGTGCAGTTTGCACGCCACTGTTCATTAACATAAATGATCAATATCAAAGGGGTAGTGGCAAGAAATGCATTTAAACTTGAATTTTGTGAACTGCATATTTTTTCATGTTCAATGGTTTAAACTAAATTTATAGGACAAATATTTGGAAGAATTTAAATTTTCTACCATGTTGTTTTAAAAATATCAATACTTGAAAATCGTATTCTTGAGATATGTGCAATTTATGTAGCTGGTTTTTTCACAAAAACAGTATGACGACTTATTTATTGATGTCTAATTGTTTGTTATTTATTGTTACACAAAATTATTCATGTTTGATGGTATACTTGTAACTTATCTTGAAATCATTTTTCTGAAATGCACTTCATGCAACTAACTACCCCTTAGACATTTCTGTGAATTTGTGATGATATTGTAGGAGACGCACGGATCCCTCAGGTCAGGGTGATACTCCTGCTACTCGGTCAGGCGGCGCTGCAACCATGAAGGAACACCACAACCACGTCAACCACAATCACAACAACCACCACCACAACCCTCATCATGGAGGTGTGTATTATCATTAAAATCACATTTTTTTGTATTAAAAACTTAAGATCATGCAAAGAAAACGATGTAGCGGTTTTCATAGTATTTTCACAGTAGCTTTTCTCCTATTTCTAGTCCCTGCGTAGCCTAACCCTGCGAGGCAATCATTAACATTTACCTAAAATAACCTATTAAAAGCTCCGGTGAAAATACGACTAAACTATCTACTTTGTTTTCTTTCCGTGATCCACTTGAGATGAGATTTTAGATTTTTTTCTATAATTGCCAACACCTGATGTATGTATGCACCAAAGTCATAAAATATGAAAATATTTCTGAATATTGATTTCCTATAAAATGGATTAATGTTTTGACCAAACCAAAATATGCTCTAGAAAGTTGTCAGCTATGATTTCCATAGAACCATGTTTAGGCATCATGATTCCATGAATCAATAGAATTTGATTCATTTAACAATTCAATTCATCTTGTCACTAAATAGAGTTCTGATTTTTTATATGATTGTATTCCCCAAAATAAAAAATTGAAAAATATCTCAAGTAAATAATTATATTTTCCAGTATAGCTTTGAAACCTATTACTATCAGCCATACTGAAAAATCATGTATAAAATCGTATTACAGACAATTTTCCACGATATTAATGAAAATTATAAAATTACAAAACTGGTTATAATCTTAAAAAAAATTTATTAATATTCGTGGAAAGCTGTCTATAATACGATGAGATAAAAAACTGATATCATATTCTAGGTGGAGGTGGCTCCACAAACTCTAGCAGCACAAGTAGCAAATATGATGATCCACCAAATTCAAGGTAATTTCAGGGATTTAATATAGGGTGAGATTGACATATCCCCCCCCCCTCCAATTTGATAGGCAATATTACTCTGGCGGCGGTAGATAAAAATTATTTGTTGGAAAAGTTTAATCTGGATCCAATCTTTCCCCCTGAACGACATTAAGCTAACCAATAGCAGAACTTATACCTTAATCTCTAGTATGCACAAGAAATACCTTTACACCCAGTTTTTAAATAGAATGTCGATCATAATAAGTTTTAGGGTAAATGAAAAGTTTTTGTAAATTTTTGTATTTAGGTAAATTGTTTGAAACCCTATTTAGTTCTGTAAATATTCTATATTACCTATATTAGGTAAGATTTCTATTATTACAAGTTGATTTCTTGTTTTAGGCTATTTATTGTTTGTGGCAAATCCATTACAGAAGATGATTTCAAAGAGGCCTTTGAGCCCTATGGAGTTATTGAAGAAATTTGGGTCCTAAAAGATAAGGTAAACATAAGTGTTAGGATAAAGAATGTAAGAATCGTCCTATCGAATTCAAACTTAGGATAATGATTCATGTAAGAGATAGGTGCGATTTGGAAAAGGTTGCAACTCTACAATTGATAGCACAAAAAATCCTTATTAAATATCCTTCAACAACAAGGTACAATATAATAAGTGAAGCATCTCCATAATCAAGTCTAAAAATGTAAGAATCTCCTTAAAGGAACCCTGCAAGAAATATACCGCTTAAACTACTGAAAGACTGCCATGAGTAGATCCAATACCAAAAACTTGAAGCCTCCAGCTTCAATAACAAAAAAGTTATAGACATTTCAAAATGATATTTTTGGTACAATGAAAATTTTAAAAGTTTTTCATTGCTAATAATAAAAATTTCATTATTAAAATACGTTGCCTAGAAAGAAAATTATGAGCTTATTTTTGGCAGTAACATTTTGTTGCCAGTAACTGATAACATTTTTGCAATAAAAGCACCCTTCTTTATAGTCAAAATAATTCAAAAAAAAGTTCATTTTAATTTGCGTTGTACTAGACCACGTAATTTAATATTGAAATTTCTATCATTAGCAATGAAAATCTTTCAAATTTTCACTTTACCAAAAAAATCATTTTGAAATGTCTGTAACTTTTTTATTATTGAAGTTGGAGGCTTCAAATTTTGGGTATTGGGTCTACTCGTGGCATTCTTTCAGCAGTTAAACCGGTGTATTTCTTGTAAACAGTATCATGTATTTAAGATATTTTTCATCACATTTATGTATAGGTATACAATTTTTGCTTTTTAGTTAAGTTCTAACATTCTTAAATTGTCATACCTTCTAATTTTATATCTTCGCTTTGTTGGATGTTGCCATTCTTGTTAGCTAATTTTTGCCTACTTTTTACTTTTTAGGTAACAAGTGAACCCAAAGGGGTTACCTACATAAAGTTCTCTAAGACCTCCGAGGCCGCTCTAGCCATGGAGGAGATGAACGGGCGGTGTATAGGTTCTCATCCCCGCCCGCTCAAAGTGTTGATAGCCCACTCGCGGGACCAGGGCTCCAGGCGGGAGATGAACGAGGACGAGCGGCTGGTCCGCCTGTTTGTCGTCGTGCCCAAGACTATGAGTGAAACTGAGTTAAAAGAACACTTTACCCAGTTCGGAGACGTGGATTATGTGAGCATTGTGCGTGACAGAAACTCGAAGGAAAGCAAAGGCTTTGCCTACGTCAAATATCATAGAATGTCACACGCGGCCAAAGCATTCGAGTCGTGCGACAGAAGTTTTAAACCGGTGTTTGCAGACCCGAAACCGCAAAAGTCTGGCTTTCACGCCGCGTCGGCGGCGAACGAGGGCGGTGATAGGTTGGCGGGCCCAGGCAGCACGGCAAGTGCCAGCACGACCGCCAGTCTGTCGGCGGGCTATGATATGTTGACATACATGGACACTTCACATAGTAATCCTGAAGGAAATTGTAGGCTGTCTGTTATAACTAGTAGTAATATAAACCAGGTAGGAACATATTTTATGAAATACAAAAATTAGTTGAGGAACATTTAAAAACCTTCTCGTGTGCCTACCATTTGTATTGATTAGGTACCTATTGAACGATTTTGAAAACTAAAAAGTAAGAATATAGTATTAAAAATTAAAAAGTTATTATTTTGTTGAATCATTTCATTTAGGTAGCATTAGTTAGAAACATATCTTTGCTTTTTACATATTTAGGATTATTTTATGTTTTGATGCTTTTTTATTTCATATATTTTTTTACAGGACCAACTTTGGCGCCTTTTCGACCTAGTTCCGGGCCTTGATTATTGTGAATTGAAAAAGGCGGGTGACAGTCGGGGGAGCAGGGACCGGTCGGCGGGTGGAGGCGGGGGAGGAGGCGGTAAATCCGTGGGCACAGTTGTTTTCAATAATCCACAGTCCGCCACTTACGCCAAGGCACAAATTTCATATTAAAATCGATATATTATTATTTGGTTGTTGCAACAGATTTTCATGTACTCTGATAAAGTCATGCTCGCGGCTGAGGTCCATATTAGCAACCTAAATTGACGACATTTTTTTCACTGTTAATATTTCCTATTCCTATCCATTATTATTAACCATCATCATCTTAATTTAATATTATCCGTACTGCGAATCAATATTGATCCTACAGATACTAAGAAATCTCGATAAATAATTTTGACCGAAAATATAGAGGTTGCTATACCAAAATACATTAGGTATAAAATAAAAATTATTGTTTTTTAATCATCACATTTATAAAGAACAAAAATATTTTTTTTGGTTAATATAGGTACCTAAATAAATAATGATAAAGGGAAAGGTAGGTTGCGGGTAAAATCCGTAAAGGTGTTGTGTTTTAAGTTAAAAACAGTAGTAGAACGATAAAATTTATGTTAAATTTAAAAAAAAAATTGTAGTTTATAGTTCTTTTCAATAAGAAATACACATATTTAGTAAATATTATCGTTCTAATACTATTTTTATGCCTTAAAACACACACTTTTACGGATTTTACCCTCAACCTACTTTTCCCTTAGTTTAGCAATCTTCATAATCATATATCATATAGCCAGCTTTGTCCTTGTCCTCTACAGATTTGTTTCTTGAATATATCTTGAAACAGACTTAAGCTTCCCTTACATTAATTCATCCTCTTTAAGATATGCTCAGCCTTTGGCAGCTAGTAGCCTTTAAAGTTTCATAGATTTTTGTGATTATCGATCCCAGAAACTTTTTAAAAAAAGTATTAACACAAATTATATGAAAATGTGGTAATTAGGAGAAACTTCACGGGTTCGAGTATCCAATTGGTCACCGCCTCATTGTGAAATATGAAGAGTCAATGCCTCCGCCCCCAACACATCAAGCCAATCATTTAGGTACCTTCGCATTTAAATTTTCTGTACCATATTTCTTACATACCTACCTACTTATGAGCGTTTTATTATTTTTATTCCTCTTTGAAAAATAAGGTAGGTTTGATTGATTGATTAGCCATAGTTTCTTAGGGTTTAGACCTAAGTAGTCATGGAGTAGGTTGAGACACTTTTGTATAGCCACTAGGGCTATCAAGCTCCACGTTCAAGCACATTATGACTTGACCCGCTATCTCATGAGAGCTACGTGTACGTGTAACTCTTTTACTCTGTCTGTCCCACTTTTTTTTACATGTTACAGTTTGCCACATTTTTTTCAAATACTATAAGAGAATGATCTTTTTAAGTCTTGATATTTTGAAAATTCATGGTAAAAAATTAGAATTCTTTGGGTTATATGCTGTTTAAGTGCAGAAAATATCATTGAGTTTGGAGAAAATCTCGAATCCTTACATTTAAGTTAGGATCCATTCTATTAGAAAATATTTCCACTTTATTTATGAAAAATCTCTCTTATTTTGCCCATGCTTATTATTTTTCAATATTTTGTTATTGCAAATATTTTTTACCTATGCCTTTTTCAAAAAGGCATAGGTACAGTTTTTACTTCTTCCTCCAATTAAATATTTTTGTGCTTTCTCGTCATTTTTATATCCCTGTGACCATCTAAAACAATGGTCTCTTAAAAGTTTGTTTGTCTGTCCTACATTTTTCCGTAATACCTTGTTTTATTTTTGTGTGTTCAGGAGGTTACCCAGCCCCACCACCCCCACAAACCTACAGCCTACCCCACCTTCCACGTCATCTCCAACCTCCGGGCAACTATGTTGGCGCCCTGCCACCCAGCGGCTATCCGCTGGCAGCAGCTACGGCGCCTCGAATGCCAATGGCAGCTCCCGCTGGTCCACCTCCACCGCCGCAGCAATCGGCCCTAACGCGTCAGACACTGCCAACAGATCTGCAGTCCCTGGCGGATACCATAGCCCAAGCTACCTCGCTTATACAGGTAAATTTAGTTTTTACCTAAAATTTATGATATCTAGATTTAAAAAGTCTAGTACATAACAAAAAATAAATTTATTTACTATCTAATTCTATAATTAGAAGAAATACTGAATGAAAATCTTCCATAAACATATGAAACCTTGACAATAAAAACGTGCAACAAGTATTCTTTGGGCTAGATTCATGTCACTATGATGAGAAACTAGAAAAACATCTTTATATTTGTAAAAACATGTAATAAAAAAATCTGGCAAAGTACAGGCCTCAGGCCACGTGCAGAAACACAATCGCTTTATATTATTTATATTAGCGAAGTTACTCTATAATTATCTCTGTATGTCCATCCGTCCTTCTGTCCGTCCGTAGCAGGTAGCTTTCTTGCAGTATCAAATATGCATATAAAATTATTTCAGAGAATTTATTAGCATCCACTCTATGACTATTGGATTTCCATTTTTTTATATAATTTTTAATATTTTTGTGCTTCACTACTTGTGTATGTTGTTATCCATGTTATTTATTATAGCATATAGATAAGTTGCGCATCGATATTGAATTTAATGTCGTGTCAATGGTCATAAATCTTGTTAACTAATTTTAAAAATGCTTAGACATTTAAAAGAGTTAAATTTTGATACTACTCATAAATTTTTTTTTATGTGAAGATAGTTCAAAAATAGAAATTTCTCTGCCAACCCCCCTCCCTCACCCTGCACTAAAGGGATCAAGGCTTGATTATAAGGGAAAGCATCTAATGATTTCATTGTTTTTTTTTAAAAATTTCAATTATTTTTTTTGATCTGCTTTAGCAATCTATATAGTACTTGGATGTTGCACCAGATATTCATGTACATTCTATTCTGATAAAATGATGCTCACAGGTGGCTAAAACAACGATACCCTCCCCCACCTATCTACCTTATCATTTAACCAAGTTATACAAAAACCAAGTTATAAGAAACTTTTCTTTTGGATTAAGAGTAAAATTGCAAAGCCGCAGTTGCAATTGTTAATTAAAAAAGCAGAAATAATTGTTTTTTTCACTCTAGAAATACAACATAGTGCACTAATTTGAAGGACAAATATTAAAGTAAAAGAATAGAGGGTCACAAGCTATATGTAACTCTACCCACGGTGTGGGGACCCTGGACCGACTTTCAATTGGATCTTTGAATCAACTCAAATAAAATAAAATGAATTAGGTTCAGTCCCCACCAGGTAGTTGTCTGGGTTGTACATCTATTCTTATACATTTATTGGACAAACTTACATTTACATTTCTTTTACAAATCAAGTCAATAACCCTTTTCTAGTGCAAATTTTTCAATGAATTCAAATCACATGCCTAGTTTAACTATCTGCGTCATATCAACTAAAAATATAATTGTTTTTCTTCTTTTATAATCTATTATGTTTTAAACAAGAAAAAACACATTTATATATCATTTTTTAGTTGTATTTTTATTAGCGAAGCTACTCCATAATTCACTTTTTCTGTCCGTCCGTAACGCTATTGGGGAAATGTGATTTTTTCCAGCTGTTACGTAACTTAAGATATATGGTTAATTTTTCGCGAAGATTCCCTTTACCAATGAGCATCCCGGAGTTCTTAATATCAAAGTGCAAACTTTCCAATTTAATATTTAAAGCTAGTTAAATATAATTCTCTAGCAGGCCAATGAACAAATGATCGCTTAAAGGCATATTATCTTCAAACAGTTAATCAACATCAGTTTTTAGTAGCGAAGCTACTCTATAATTCAACTTGGTCTATCCGTCTGTGTCAGTCTGTAACGCTCAGGGGGAAATGTAAGTTTCTCGACTGCTATTAAAGATAGACAGTTGAAGATTCCTTTGAGACATGCGCATCTAATCTACAAATTGTTTTGTCCGTCTGTCTGTCGGTCATGATTCAACTAATGTAGACGTTATCCACTTCAGGTTTAGTGGTTTTCTTTAAGTTTTTGTTTACTTTCGCTTTTTTTATTGTTTTGAGAAATTAACCTCTGCTCTACAACTCACTTTGTCTGTTTGCCCACTTCATTTTTTTATGCTTCGCTACTTATGGATGTTGTCATCCTTGTATTTTGAAAGTGCTAAAGGTGTTATTTTTATTTAACCCGCTGCCTATCATTTCATGAATTGTAAATAAATTTAGGTCAAGTTTTCCTAAAGAAACATTAAATATGCTCAAACTTCTCTGCTTTGAAAAGTACATTATTAATTGTAAACAAATCTTTAATTTCAACAAGTTTTATTTCGTATAGAAGTGTTACAAATCGAGGATTTTCCTTTAAATGTAAAAAAATGTCGTATTTTATGAAAGCAAAGTTTTTCTACATTTTTGGTTCGCCCGTGCGACTGTAAGGTATAGCTCTGATTGTTAATTTAGGCCTGTGAGAATCATCCTATCGTTTCAAAATTTCAGTTAAATGTTCAGTTGAGGATGTGTAGCACGACTTCTTGTGAATAATTCTATAATATAAAGTAGCAAAGTTTTTTTGTCTTAATCTTAAACTCTTAAACTGATAGAATTCACGTTTTTATGGAAGCTTCAAATATGTCCTGGGATAGGTTTTGGGTATTTTTTTTAGATTTAAGCCTTTGGATAGTGCTAAGCTATTTTTGCCTCTTTCATACCCTTTTGAACACATATCACTAGGGGTATCGTCACTAGTAGATATTAAAAGCAATGTCGCCTTACAATAGTAAATGTTCGTTTGTATGACTGGCTTCGCTTTCATGCATATTATAATCCTTGTTTAGATATATATATATTTGCACATGTGTTGTGTCTGACTAACTTGAATTTAATTTATATTGATTTTTGCAAATCTTAGCCTAACATGAAATTGCGAATTAATTTTATTTTCTTGTATTTAAATTTTTATTAGTAAAAATTATAATAAACCTATCCTATAATGTAGTAAGTTTTTATTGTCTGAAGCTAAAGATCTTCAAAATGGCTCCGATTAGGTTGTACTTTTCAGGGAAGCTTTAGAAATGTCTTGGTGTGTTTCAGTCTATTTTCATTACTTATCACACTATCCCCTAGAGGCTAAAGAAGAAGCAAAAAATATTTTATATTTCTAAGGTTACTTCATATAACTTAAATATTTACAAAAAAAATATACCTATTATTATGCTTTCTATAAGACTATTGACCCAACGCATTAGAACAATATATTTTATTTCTTTTAGGAATTATTTAAATGGGACATTATTATATGTTTTGCATTCTAAACGAGTATTTACAATGATAAAACAAGTCTTAAAAATATTTCAAATAGCAAAAGCCTAATCTTATCAAATATTTAGAATAAACAGGACATTCAAAATAAAAAACAATGGCAACATTCACAAATAGCAAAGAACAAAAATCAAGGTTTAGCAAACATACAGTGCATTATCAAGCAATGTTCAGTGTCCATAAAAAAAAAGGCTTATTGGTCCCGGGAAGGTTTTTAACCTTTTTAAAGAAGTTTATAAATTTAATAAAAACATTTTAAAACTTAATTAGAATATGTTAAAAGTTTAATATACCTAAATGAAATCTTAATTAATTTCTATGTCATCTTAACTAGAATTTAAAAAAAACTTGTTTATTTTGATTATAATCTTTGAAAGAATTTATTCTTGTTTTGTAACTTGAAGTTTACATTTTTAGCCAATTTAAAATATGCTTTTTACAAAAACTGAAATTTAATTTAAAAAGGAGATTTATTAATATTTAAAGCTACAAAAATTTATATGCTGTTGACCTTTTCAAGTATCCTTAGTTTTTCGCGGATATATTCTTAAAATTATTAAAGGTGTTTTATCTTAATTTTCATCAGTAAAATTATTCTTGAAATGGAAGATTTTAATTGTTTTATTTGTAAATCGTGTAAATAAGATGCGCAGAAAATTAGAAGATATAAACACGTTTATTTTTCTTAACACATACAAGATGAAAAGAACAAGGATAATAACATCCTGTAAAGCAAAGCTTAAAATTTAGAATGTATGTTAAACGAATATAACCTCTTGCCACAACTTAATAAGCTGAATTTTAATTTTTTAGTCCTAAAAATTGTATAAAAACGGGATAAAATATTACTTAAAAACAGGCTACAGGTACTACTAACAGTTTTACGACTTTATTATGGAGATGCTTCGTTTATGATATTGTACCTTGTTTTTCTAGGAATCAATATTCCATAAACCAGATGATTAATACAAAATAAAATGTTACAAATAAAGTGAAAGATTAATGGTTATAAATGGTTGGACATACTTTGTGGTAACTATTATAATGCTGCTTTTTAAATCTTACTGTTATAGGAATCACCATACAAAGTTTGAAAATGATAGGACAATTTTAACATGCCTAAATTAAGAGCCATAAGAGCTAACCATTACGTACGTACGAACAGACAGACCCTAATTATAGAAAAGCTTCACTTTTAATTTTTAAAAAACTCTTGATATTTCTTAGAGTATTCACACACGCACACACATACACACTTTACTTGTCTTCATTCATGTTTCGGCGTTTTGTTATGAGAAGTTTGTAGTTTTCACGGATAAAATGGATAAGCACTTGCCTAAAAGTTGTTTTAGTTCTTAAAACCAACATGCAAAATAGATTATATTTAATAAATAATCGGCTCTTTTGATATTTTTGTTTTGAGAATATTTCCTCTTGGTTTAATGCAAAAGCCACATTTTTACAACCCTAGTAATGTTCATTTCCCAAATTATTATTAATTTAATTACTTGTTGGCTACAGAATCAATGGCATAATCAATATACCAGTATTGCTTTGAAACCGATGAATATCATTATCCATCGGATTGGAACCTGTTTTGAGCCAAATCATGTATAGTTTTGTATTACAGACAATATTTTAAAATAATTCTGGTTATATTGCCCCGGGCTTTTGGCCCATCGAGGCCAACAAAACTGGAATTAATCTCATATTTTTTTATTTTACTATCCACGGAAAGCTGTCTATGATACGACGCGATAATTAACTATTGCATAATATATCTAATTTAATGTTAGTCATTTATATTTCTCTATTTACTATTCCCTCTCTCCATGGAAGTTGTACTTTGGCTTGGTTAAAATTGTATGTTTTATACCAAACTGAGAATATATCCGTGAAACAATAGCCGCATTTCATATGAAATAAGGTCAAAACTGCAAAATTAAATTATATTTTAATGCATTAGTAATTTTTTTTATTTGTTAAGATTAAGATATCTAAAAATAATTATAATCTTCAAAAAAAACTTAAAGCAACTTAAAGAAAATAAAGATTTATACCATTTTGGATTCTAAACCGATTAATATCCGCTTGATTAGAACCGGTTCTCAGTCTGAAAAACTGTGTGTAGCCTCGTACTTAGGATTGGCAATCCGAATCAGGGATCCGGAATCCGCCCAATTTTTGGTCAATTTTGGAATCCGAATCCGGAATCCGTTTTTAATAGCGGATTCAGATTCCTAATTGGTAGGCTAAAATTAGCGTCTTGAGTTTTTTCTTTTAACTACCCCTTTTTGAAGGCAAAGATTATCATCATTATATATAAAATCTTTTAAAATCTGGTTCGATTCTCGGAAGTGAATT
>LS048400.1:0-14485 GCA_900241095.1 Acartia tonsa | reverse complement strand
CTCAGGTATGTTAATAGAGAACTGATAAAAATTTTCATTATTTTGTCTAAAAAAAATTATCATGTGGTTTAAAAACAACTATTCAAATAAATTACCTACCTGTCATTATGCTCTTCCCTTATTACTTAAAATGTATTCTAGGTTCCTTATCTTACATATTTTCTGGATTTCTAAAATAAGCCTATAAAACATGTATACCCAACTCTATCCCAAATATGGCAGATGTCCTACAATTTCCCCCATTAGGTAATGATTCTAAATTTACTAACATAACCAATATGTTCCTCTTGAGACAACTGAATAGAATAAGATTGTTTACATTAGATTATTTTGCTAAACATTGAGTTTAACCTTTATTTTGCACATTTTTGTTAGGTACGGTTTTGGTATTGGTGAATTTTGGATGTTAGTTTTATATAAAATATGACGCTTTTCTAGTTGTTACCTGGCGAAAGGATCAGAAGGACTTGGAAAGTCTACCAGGATGGGTGAAGTTGCAGTTGCAAACAGGTAAATAAAATACATATTATTAAATCTAGTAAAATAATTTCTTATATTTGGTTTTTAACATTTTATTCATTTATGCTTACAAACTAATAATCTTTAATTAAATTGCCCTACAAATAACTTAATTTCCTAATTATAATTGGGCTATTTTTATTCGGTAACATCTCATAACAAGAGGGTAAAAGTGTATTTATTATTTTTATTAGATCTGCCTTTTAGATCTTTATTAACCCACGGACAAGTAACATATACGCATTGTTAAACTTACTTACTTAACCGTATATTCAGTCATGTGATAGTTAGGTATATTCTTTAAGTAGGAAGGTATAGAATTTTTAAATGTATAAATATCTTAAACTTTTTAGAGTCTTGAAGCATTTTGAGAATATCTTATCAGCTGATTTTATGCATCATTCTGTGGTGGCTGATATCATTCATATGCAGGTTAGAAAATGGATAAAAATAAGACAATAAATGATTTTTATAGTAAGATATTTTGTACAATTTACATACAGATAAAGTAGGGTTGGCTATCCGGAATCCGCCCAATTTTTGGTCAATTTTGAAATCCGGAATCCGTTTTTTAATATCGGATTCGGATTCTTAATTGGTAGGCTAAAATTAGCGTCTTGAGATTTTTCTTTCAACTCCCGCAGTTTGAAGGCAAAGATTATCATCATTATATATAAAATCTTTTAAAATCTGGTTCGATTCTCGGAAGTGAATTATAAAAAACACCAAGAAGATTAATTTTTAGGACATATGTAGCACTTAAATTTTTTAATTTAAAAAAAGCCTTTTAAAATATTGCTAGAATTCGGAAGCCGAATCCGGAATCCGCCAAAATTAAGAATCCGGAATCCGCGGGAATCCGCATTTTTTTAAACAGATTCTTGAAAGAATCCGAATCCGGTCCAAACATTTGACGGATTGCCATCCCTTCTCGTATTACAGACAATTTCTAAGAACATCAAAATAATCATTATTTATTTTTATACTTTTTCAATTTAATATCTACGGAAAGCTGCGTATAATACGTTGTGAACTAGAACTATTCTTACTCAAAATATCTTATATATAAAGTAAAATAAACTCTCTTTTGGTCTGTTAATATAACCCTACGAAAGTAAATTGACATAATTGCCTTTATATTAAGTGCCCTAGCACCACATCAGCTTTTGTTATAGCTGAATGCAGAATCAATTATAGACCAAATAGTTACTCTAGTACAGATTATATATAATGGATCTCTTGTAATAAGAGAGCATAGCTACTCCTCAATTTGCTTTTTAAAAGCTCAAGTTTTTCTACAATTATGGTTGGTCAGTCAGTCCGTTCCTCCGTAACGGTTAGCTCTTTTCGTTAATTTTGACATGTCGGATTTTCAAACTTTGCATGATGATTCCTATAATAGTTTTAGGAATAGTAGCAACTCCATAATCGTTAACATAAAGTCCTTGTAAAACATGCTGATTTTATACTTTTGTGTCGGGACCTTTTCGTATGATAGGATTATTATATTAATCTGATTTTTGTAATGATTCCTAAGTTAGAAAAAATCTAATATATTATCATCAAAGTTTTACTCTGATTTTTATTATGTAATTCTGATCGAAGTATTAGAGAACAAATATCACAGAATTGACTTAAGTAACTAAAACATCTAATATAATTTTTATAACAATCAAATTTCCTTTTTTTCTCCGCCACAGCATAATAGATGGTTCGACGGACAATATCAATTTTAGAGTATATGCGCGATGGCCATCAAGGACGTCCAAGCTTTTTTTTATTTTAATGGGGGGTGGGGTAAAATAAGGGGTTTCATATTTTTTAGGGGGGGGGGGTATTGTATTTTTAACAATTTTGAGCGGGGTAATTTAGGTATTACAAAGTTTGAGGGGGGTATCTCTTGGACGTCTATTGGACGTTATTGAGATCTTTAGAAGTAAATTCATACCTTTATCTTTAATAGCAGCTGGGTAACTAACATTTTCTAGATAGTTGTTAATCTGTAAAAAAAAAACACTTATAAAAAGATTAAACATCAATGGTGAAAAGTTTAAACACACATGTAATAAAGCATGCAAATTGCTAAGGCATATATTATGTGTTTAGGTATTTCAATACAAACATGGAACAAATTGACCAAATATATTGACTCAATGCGACTAAAATACATATTTTCTAGTTTTCCCAAACCTTTTTGAATGTCCACAACTAATGTTTATTTTGGTGTATCAATGAATTGCTGAGCATTAAACACAATAAAAAATATTTCCTTTCCTTTTAGCCATAAGAAAACACAAAAGGTTTTCAGTTATTTTTAAGTTGTGTTTAATTTGAATTAATAATTTATGATTAAGCTAGCGGTTACGCCCCTAGAGGCCTCTAGTGGCACTTTAAATGTTATTTATATTTCAAATATGTCTATGTTGCGTTGAACTCTCTACGTAAAATCGAAAATACCCTCCCCCATAATAGTTATAAACCTTCCCGGGACCTATGCGAAGCTACCCTGTTAAGGAGAACCCGATCGGTTCAGCGGTTAGCGAGATCCTTGAAAGTCTATAAAGTACTTTACATCTTACAATGATTTTGAAATGTCTATGTTTTAAATTAAACCAATTAAATAATTCGACTTTAGATTTAAAAGCCTATATTTATATAATTGTTAAGATTAATTTTCTCAAGTTAAGCTGTTTTGTTGAGTGTAAACTGTAATAATCGATATATTATTACTTGGATGTTGCACCAGATTTTCATGTTCTCTGATAAATTGATGCTCTCAGCTGGCTAAAATAACGACAACTCCTTCCAACCTTTTTACCCCATTCCCTCCCCTCCTACTGGACCAATGAACTGACCAATAAATGAGGTTCATATTAGCAAGCTAAAATGACAACAATTTTTCCCCTGTCAATATGTCCATGTATATCCAATATCCATTACTGTAAAGTGTATTTCCTTTTCATTGTGTTTCATGATTTGGACTTCGTGAGTGCATTGTCAACTAGTTTTATATACCTACCATCTTTATACTAAATTGAAATGGTTATGGATTGCATTAGAAAAATTAGTTTATTAAATATTTAAAATGTGACTTTTATTTACAATCAAAAATCATATAAATTCTAGTCTACTTTTTTTTAGCAACAAACAGGTTTTCGGCTATTTTTTCCGTTTTAACAGTTAGTATTAAACAGGTTTAAGATGGGGAAAGAAAATATTTTTGATACCCTAGACCTTATCCATTAATTATTGCATCCAACACCTTAAAATTTTGCAGCAACATCCTATGTTTATGATTTTTGTTAGCGCTAAAGTGACAATACCAACTTCCTCTGAAGACACGAGAAATACGGGTTAAGAGATAGATATACCTATGTAGATTTTTTTTCAATTTTTTTTACAAATTGTATAAAGATTGTAGATCAATTGTTTTCTTCGTATTTGGTACTATAGACATAAATTAATCTTCCTTTTGATATTTAAAATTGTTAAAAGCTATATAATCTTGATTATATGGTCCAACGCCCTTTTAGACACAACTCTATGATTGCACGGCCTATGTCTGTAAGTCCTAACTGCGCATGGTATGGAGTTGCGTCTGTTTTGGGCCAATGCTACCACATATTCTAATTATTTATGTCGAACATCCGACATAGCAGCAGTAGGAACCATTCAACTTTTAACGTCTATGGCGCTGTGTTGGGCTGAGATTCGAACGTTTCAACTCCCCAATAACAAGCGAGAGTTCTTCATTTTATGCCGAAATCACAAGTTATAAAAAGTTTAATTTATTCAAACACAATTATAAGCATCCCCTATGTATAACAACCCTATAGGAGTTGCTTTTTTCAAAAAGTTTTTCCTAAATGAAAAAAAAACATTATTGTCTGCTTCTATATTCCTGAAAAATACAATGTCTTCGACTGTTGGCAAAATGCAACAAAATGTCAGATTAACCAGCGCCCAAGGACAGCTGCAGGCCTCAAGTAAACATCAACAATCTCCATTTAAGATTAAAAATTAGCCAACTAGCTAGCCGTAACATTTTTAGGTAAACTTGCTGCGACTATTTTATATCTTTTTTATGTTTACAATTTGCAATATAGTAAACAATTTGTCTTGGTATAAGCAATATTTCAATTTAAATTTATGCAAATTAATATACACATTATACAAGGATATCAGAAGAATTTGTGATTTATTATTCCAGAATGGTTTTGAAACATATTAATATCCGCTGGATTAGAACTGGTTCTCAGCCATACTCAATAATCAAGTATATTAGCCTCGTATTACAGACAATTTTCCACGAATATAGAAATGAAAATCGTAAAATTTATACCAGCCTTAATACCTCAGGTCTACCAAAACTGGTTTTAATTGTATAATTTTTCTTTTAAATATCCGCGGAAAACTGTTTATAATACGTTGAGATAAATACCTTCAATTAAAATAAACGCATTTTTATTCCTACAAATATAATAAAATTAATCTGTAATATTACAATTATAATACAGGTGTTACAAATATGCATTAAATTTAAGCTTCGCTTTTATTATTAATGTTGTCATCTGAATGTGTAAGAATAATTAAGAAAAAAAAATAATTTAAAACAATGGACTTATTATTACTAGGATCATACACCAGATTTTCATGTACTCTAAATTTTTCCAATGTCATAATAACCACGTGTATTTTATATCCATTTTTAGAACCTTCACACAATAAACAAATGTAATATTAGTTTTTTTCTCAACTTTTTTAGAATATTGTACCATATGGTGGGCGATTAAATTAATAGATTTATCCTCGGGCTTGTATCATCATTATGAATTAAACAGTTATTTTTATTATTAAAAGGGTGAAAACTAATTTTATTGTATCCCATAATTTAGTACATTTAAGAACGGGGATTAAAAATCTAGGAAACATTTAATAATGTGACTTTAAAAATCTGGAATCAGATGGAGTTTACAGTAAAATGTTCCTGGTATCGATTATATTTAAAAATCTATGAACTTTAAAGGCTGCTAATGGCCAGACAGCCTAACGTATTGATCGCAAAAAATTTTAACCTACAAAAAAAGAAGGCCTACATATAATCTGGAATAGTAATTAATCAATAAGAAATTGTTGTCTCGCAGTGCACATAAATGCGCGAAAAAAGACTTTTTAAAATTTTTTTTCCTCAGTCAGGCCTTCCCTGTGCATTATTGGATCTTGGCTATTCCAGTTTTTTTACATGCATTCTTATGTCGCTTAACAAGGTGTGCGGGCATGAAATGTGCGTTCAGCTGTTTGGCAGCTAGCATCCTTTACAGTTCATAGATTTTTAGAGATAATCGATACCAGAAACATTTTACCGTGAACTGCACTAGATCCAAAATTTAAATGCTACGTATGCATAAAAAAGTGCAGCCATGTATGATTAATTTATTTTAACCCTTGCTACCTTCAAGTAATCATTACAATCTTAAATTTCTTGTGCATAAATATTTTTACCATTTTCTGTGGCATATGTTTCAATCATATACAACATACACCTCAACCAAAAACTATCTTGGATAATTTTAATTTTGTTGGTTTAAACAAAAAAGTAGCACACACACACACACAAACACAGAGCATAATATGCATATTTACAACATAACATAAAACATGATTAAAAACCAAATGGAGTTATTGTTAAAAAGAAAAATTATCATGTCGGCTGAATTGTAGAAAATAATAAAATATGAAACAATGATAAAGGGTTATTCTAGTAACAGAGGGAGATATTGGATGTTTCTGTGGTTGGAGAAAATTTAATTATAGCACAAAAAAGTGTTGCCTTCTCCCCTAGCATCTAAATTATTCTAATTACATTTTGTGGTGAGTTAAGAGTTCTAACTCAATCTTAGAATAATTTCATGTTGGGAAGGGTGACTTATCCCTCCACGGAAATAACTTACTCCTCCCCACCTTTCCTCACAAAAAATGTCTTATATTTGCCTATTAGAAACATTGTTTAAAAAGTACAGCTAATAAACTATAAATAACAACTTTTTATTCAACTTTTTTGTTTTGAACTTTAGGTAAATTAAATAAACACCCTATATTTGTATGTAGAGCGAAAGTAGGGGGAGTGTTTTCTTATTAAAGGGGCAAAAAAAAATAATATGGTGGTATAGGAAACTTGAAAGTGTGTGAGAGAAGGAAAGAAAGAGAAAAAAAGGAGGGAGGAGAATTTTCATGTTAATAAACGCCATGTGGCGATTAGTAATTATACATTTGAAAAGATATGAAAGAAATCTTGATGTTTATTTGCATTAAGTGACTTTTACAGCTACTATTATAAATGTTTACAGCTTCTTAATAAGTCTTTTTTTTGTACGTTAAGGAATATTATTGCAAAAATGAAAAAAATAAAACAAAGACAATTTTGTCCATAATTAGTCTAGCATCAGTAGTTTACTATAGCTTTGTTGTACATCCTTTAATATAAAGTAGTAAGGGAATATGTCTGAAGCTCAAGATCTCAATAACTGCTATAGCGATTGAGTTCTTCCTTTTAGGGAAGCTTCACATAGGTCCTGTGAAGGTTTGGAGCCATTCTATTTTCATATGTAAGTCTTGGGATGGTTTTGAGCTTTTTTTATAACGCCTCTTCTAGAGGTTAGGGGCGTAGTAACTAGTTTTAATTTAAGGGGGGTTTACATATCTTAATTTTATTTGTATTTTAGGCAGCTGGATACAGTAGCAATGGAGCCGTGCACAGCAACCAGGAAACCTATGATCCCTCCTACTGCTCTGTCAAGCTGCCGCCTCCACAGCCGCTGGCGCCCACAGATTCGCCCGTGGCTGAGCGCCTGTTCATCGTGTGCACGCCCTACCACCCCCTCATCTATATCCTCAAAGATGTCTTCGGCCGGTTCGGCAACTTGATTGATATTTATCTGCTGGCGGGTAAAACCTGCGGATATGTGAAGTACGCCAACAAGGAGAGTGCAGAGAAGGCTGTGTCGACGCTGCACGGCCAGGAGATCTGTGGCAACAGGTTGAAGGTGATGCTGGCGGACCCGCAGGATCCCAAGAGCCTCGCAGATCCAAGGAAACGACCCAAGATTATGGAGCAGGATTAGTAGTTACCTTCTCTCAAGAGATTAAATTTGATACAGAACAAAGTAGAAAATTTTAGAAAATGAATTATGATAAATCTGATCTGATTTAAGAACCAATAATAGTTAAATTTTGATATTTGGTGATGTTATTTTTATAAAAATTTGTACTCCAGTTTGACACAAGAAGAAGTAAAAAAACAGTGGAAACTCTGGTAGATAATCCAGATAGAAATCGACAAACAACACAATGAGGTTGTTAAAAATACTTTAAACTACCTACAAACATTTTTATATATTTTTTAACTAAAATTTCTTTTTATACTCTAGATGAAGGAAAGAAAATCTTGTGACAATTTTTTTAAGTTTAGAAGAAAAAAGATTTCAACATTTTGAAACTTGTGAATAAATCAAAATGTACTTTATATAATGAAGAATGTGATTATTAGTTGTTAACATTTTTAAAAAATCATCACAAGTACTGTATAAATTCAGTACATATCACCTACACACACACATACATAGTAACACAGAAAATTATAAATAATTAAATCTACACTTGAACCATTTTTGTTAAGTTTTATGTTGACAATTGTATTTTTTACTACTTAGCTATGACAGATTATTTTTAATTTGACTCTGTTTTAGCATTGGTTTCATTATTACTTATTACTCTATTCATTTATTATCTTTTAAAATACAAAGTTAGTTTTAATTAAAAATAGACAAACAGGTTATTAAGGACGCTGTTAAAAAATAATATTTTTCCAATTATTCAAATTTTAAGTAATTATAAGAAGAAAAACGAATAATCTACACATTTTTGACTTTAAGTTGGAAATTTACATCAAGATATATTATTATACCTAATTGTTATTTCTTGTTAATTTTGTCTTTAACTTGACATTTTTTCTTAAATTGTTGGTTGACAGTTAAACATTTGAACATATAACTCATACTGTATTGTCACAAAGCTAGATGTGTCCATGGCCTAAAATATTAATAAAAAAGATTGACTAAAATATTTGCATTGAAAACATTTTTTGGTGGATCTGTGTAATTTGTCCGTATTAGCATATTTCAACTAAATTTTCACAATTTGTAAACATTGGAAATTTAACATTTTATTTGTCTTTTTGTTTACTTTTGTCATAAATTTATATTTTCCCAAACTGTTTACCTACCTACACAAATAAATGTAAATGTTTTTTTTAGAATTAGGGGTAGGTATGTATATATGTACTAGGTGTTCATAGATAAATTTTTTTAAAACAACATTTTTTGCCAGACGACTTGAATGCAAAGTACGAGAAATATAAATATTCTCAAAATGACCTTTCTATTTATTTTGACACTTTACTAATGTTTAATTTAATGGTTTACTACTTTTTTAACTTTAAAAAGATTTAGGTTTTCTAACTCCTTTTGTGTTAAGAAAATAAACTATCAAAACCAAGGGCGCCCAAGCTTATATTACCGGGAGGGGGGGGGGAGTGATGAGTAAGATAATATAATTATTAGGGGATGATTAAAATACCCACCCAAATACTTTATGTCCTTCCTGTGGATAAATTTTTACGGGGGTTAAATTATATTATATTTTTAGATTATTAAAATTTTTCTAGGGTGGGCAGGGGAGGGGGTTTCCCGGCCCAATATCCCCTCTTGACGCCATTGTTCAGCACATTTCATTTTCATTACACTTACACAGCCCAACTTTAATTAAGACTTAATAATTCCAGCAAACATAACATGTTTTTCACCTTCACAGAATAGGTACCTACTATTTTCATTTTTGTATATTATGTTTTTACTGGGAGTTCTTGAAGAAGGAAATTGTATTTACTTTTGACAAAATTAGTCTACTTCAAGAGGACTGCTACAAGTTTTAAGTACAAAAAAAGAAAAATTGGAATTTTTTTTTCAAGTTTTCCCTATTTTTAATCAATTGCTTATAGTACTTTAAGAAATATGTTTTCTTTACAATTATTAAATTCCTAGACCTTATTAAATGGGTAGTTTCATGAAGTGCTTTTAAATGGTTATATTAATAGCATTATATTACAGAAAATTTCAACAAATATTAAATAAAAATCATAAAATTAATTAATACTTATTTAGTTAGACAGGGCCTTTGGCCACTAGGGACTAACTACCTGGTTATGATTTTATATTTTTTTTTATAATATTCGCGGAAAGCTGTCTATAATACGATGCGACAAATAACTATTATATTATTACTTTAGTTCAAATGTATTTCATGGAACTTCCTTTTACAAAATCGTGTATAACATATTGTCCGCAAAGCTGACTAGAAAATTTATTATTAAACAATTTACCTAAACTACCTACCATACTTGATTAATTCTATTCTGACTTCAACTATTGACTTTTTTTTATACATTTTAACCACCTGGTGTATAAGTATGAAGTGCTCTTAAAACAAACAAATTTAGGCTTCCTTAGGAGATGTCATTATATATTTATATTCTAGTTAAAAAGCAGTTTATAGATTTTTATTTATGTATAGGATATTTTATAATTTTAGGTCTTAGCATTTTTTTTTCTCTGATGGTTTAATAATTTGTCTCTGTAACTATTGTCAAACTAGCAATATATCTTATTTATGTTACAGTCAACACTTTTTGTTACATGATCTGATCAGTTTTCACTTTTTATGCCTTTTTTTTCATTAATTAATTATTCACTAAACTCTTGTTATGAATCTATAATATTCTATATTATTGTAACATTATGTTAAAGATTTTGTAATATATCTATATTTATTAATAACTTGTTGGCTTTTTCTTTCTTTTACCTAATATTTTAGATTAAAAATGATAAAAATGTGCTAAATTCATTAATTTTAAATATGGAGTGTAAACCTTTGAAAAATGTTCAGGAACTCTTTTCTTGGGAACCCAAGTTAGAGTTTATTAGAGAACCAAAGTATAAATCATCCAGGCAAATATGGGTTTAAGCTTAATTTTATCATTGCTATCACAAGCTGCTGAATGTTAGTATGTCAAGCTCAAGTTTCGCATTTTTTTCACGGTTATCCTTATACTTAAGTTATTTAATATAGAAAGAAACGGAATTTTTCATATCCTATCCTATTATATAAAGTAATAAGCTTTTTTTTGTCTGTAGCGAAGATCTCGCTAAACACTGAACCGATTTGTTTCTCCTTTATAGTGAAGCTTCCTATAGGTCCAGGAAAGGTTTTTAACAATTTTGGGGGAGGGTATCTTCACCCCCAAAATAAAAAATGGCCCCACCAAATTTTGTAAAACCTTTTTCATTTTAAAACTCAAATTGAAAAAGGGAGGATATCGACTTTTTCTTCTCCCCACCTTTAGGGCCCCTTTTGTAGCCGCTAGTATATTATAATTTAAAAGCTGCTCCTTTTTTTTATGCCTTTTTTTGAAAGAAGGCATCTAGTGTTCACTTCTTCTACTAACTCAAAAAAAGTCTTAGTGCGTTCTTGTCATAAGTACTATAACTAATTGACTACAGTAGAGCTAGAAAAAAGATTCTTACAATTTTAGTATCACATAATCAAGCCTGGCTGATTTATGACACTATGAACGAACGTACGTCAAAGATATGTAACGTTTTTTGGTCAGTTTTTATTGATTTGAAGATCATTTTTTCAGTTCAAAAAACCATTAGTTTTAGTTAAAACTAATCTTTTTGAACTCTGGTTTTAATTTGGCAGGTATCTTAAGTAATTAACATTTGCAATAAGACCAATGGAAAAATAAAATAAGATATATGGAGTACAAAATTCTAAAATTTTTATGATACTGAAAACCAAATGGTTTTTGCAAGGTTTGGTGATTTCATAGCTAAATATAGCTATAACCTTTACAACTGTGGTTAGATCTAATACCTACCTAGATGGCAAAGATTGGACAGAAAATGGCAAGGAAATATTTTCATTCTTTTTTTATAATTTTATGTGATACCTAATATACTCTTATTATATGGTGAAATGACTTTGATGTTCATTGATTGATTAGCCATAGTTTCTTAGGTTTGGACCTAAGTCGCCATGGAGTAGGTTGAAAAGCTTTTGTATAGCCAGTAGGGCCAGCTCAAGCTCAACGTTCAAGCACATTATGAAATGACTTACTATCTCATGAGAGCTCCTTCTTATAACCTCACCCTCGACGAGTATGGCAGGTGTCCCAAAATTATATCTTCGTAATGAATAACGCTCTCCGCAGAGGAGCTTGGGATAATGGTTGTACTAATATCATGTACGTTACTGAATTATATTCAAACTTACTCAATAATCTCCCTCCTTACACAACAAGGGGAAATTTGGGAAACCACTGAACCACGACGCCCCCTTCTTTGATGGCCTTAAGCCCTCTGATGTTGAAACAAAATGAAAATTGTCAATATTTTTTTTCAATGACAAGATTTAAATAATTGATGGAAGAAATACAAAAAAATTAAGAATGTGCTTTAACAGGGTGACCACTATGTACGACGTACGTTATGTTCATATTGAACACCACTTTTAGGTTTTTTGGTACTTTTTTGTTCGTTATTGATTTTTGTGTACAATATGAACATTTCAGCATACGTTATTGTACGTTTTTCTGTAATGAATGATTAGTATTAGTAATCACTAATCATTAATGTATTTGTATTTCATAAAAACTACAAAAAAAATTAAGTAACTTAACAGGTTAAAAAACTTCTTGAAATATCTAAACATTTTGTCTTTGTAAAGATATTGAAAAAAAGTGCTGACCTCCTCCCCCCTTCTCCTCAAGAGCCGTGTCCATACAGCCTTTAGGGGCGAAGTCTCTAATATTAGATTAAGAAATGAATAGAGATAAGCGTTGTAGACAGACAATTTCATTTGTAAGGTAGCTTTGCTACCAAAAAAAATTTTTTTATACTTATTAATTTACTTTACAGGATAAATTGAGGAAGGCCAAACAGAGTTGTAAATTTACTTTTATATGCTGGAAGAACAGCAAAATAGTAAACAATTTTTACCTCACAGGGAACGTTTCTTAAGTTTAATATAGTTAAGAACTTAAAAGTGACTTTAAATTATTCTAGTCCTAAATATTTGTAATCACGCTCTCGCATTTGCTAGCTCAAAAACTTTGGGTACTTTTAATATATCTTATTTGGTTGGTACAAACCAGCAGTGTCCAAACTTTTCAACCTATAACTTATTTTATCACATGTCTCAACTAATTTTTTTAAATGCTTTGTTAGATATTATTTGGCTATCTTTCTATTAAATATTCTATTTAGAATTTTTGATAATGTAAAAACAAAATTCTTTTAAATAATTTGTATGCCGCCCGTTTTACTTTTTACAACTGTAGTCAGGAAGGGAGGGGGCATTAGACACTAGTCCTAAAAGTTTTCTTATTCGTTGGCTCAACAACTTTGGGGATTTTTATTGAAATTTAATTTGTTGGCTTAGGTATTAAGTTGAGTGTCCAAACCTTCATTCAACCACTTATTGTAATATATTGGAGAAGTAATTTTGTTAATCATCATTGGGGATGTACATCAATTTATCGGGCATTGTCTTATCCCTTTATATCCCTGGGCTGTAGCTTACAGGAAATTAAAAGGATCAACTTGATTTACAACAGTCAGTTATGCTCAACAAAATATGTACATTATTCTATATAAAATGTGTACAAAATATGTACCTACATTATTCTATATTATACAACATGCTTTTATTAACTTTTTATACTACCTTTCATGTCCTATAAAAAAGGAAATTTACTGAAACTGTGAAACTGCAAGGTGGGGAGACGGAAGTGACACTTTTTGAAACCAAAACTAAAAGTCAAAGGAATTCAACTAAATAAAGAGTTACAAAAAAATATAGAAAAACAGCTTTGAGATTTGACATGGCAGTTGCTTTAAAGAAGTATAATATGGAACTGTGAAGAAACGGCGGCGGAATTGTCGCTCCCGCCGAAAACCAACGTTTTCCGCCGAATTTTTTTTGGCCTTTTCTCGCCAAATGCAATTGTAAGGGACGACAGGAAAGTGGAAGGCTACTAATGAAGGAGAAGAGATACTAGAAGTATGATTCCGGTCAATATATTTCACCTGACACTTGCGATTTTAATATTGACATGTTTAAAATATATCAAGTGTCAAGTGAAAATATAAGGGAAATTTTTATGAAAGAAAAATATTACCTTAGATGATTGAAAATTGTCTAATTTGACGAGAAAAGGCAAAAATAAATTTCTGAGGGAAACGGTGGTTTTCGGCGTGAGCGGCGGTTCCACCGCCATTTCTTCAAGTCCCACATTGTACCTCAATAAAGCAACTACCTTGTCAAAACTCAGAAATGTAACTCTTTATTTAGTTGAATTTCTTTTAACTTTTAGTTTTGGTTTCAAAAAGTGTCACTTCCGCCCCTGCCTTTATATTTTTTAGGTAGTAGTTTTATCAAAGGGTAGCAATTTCCCTATACAAGTGTCTAGCGAAACTAAGCCTTAAACGCAAAGGAACCTTACAAAAAAAGTTTAAGCTATGAAAGCATAGCAGTTGCTTTAATGAACTACAATGCAGAACTGATAAAAAAAAGTTACGGTATAGTTGCCGCTGACGCTTAAAACTCCGCTGTTTATCTTCACAATTCCAAAGTGTATCATCTGATAAACAACTGCCATGCCAAATTCCAATGCAATGTTATTTAGCTGAGTTTCTTTATACTTTTTAAAAGCAAAGCTTTTCTATAATTAGGGTCGGTCCGTCCGTCCGTCCGTCCGAGATAGATAGCTTTTGTTCGTTAATTTAGGCATGTTAGAATTGTCCTATCGATTTCAAACTTTGCATGATGATTCCTGTAGTAGTTGGGTACG